>JAODAL010001688.1:0-220110 GCA_025379985.1 Phyllomedusa bahiana | reverse complement strand
CCATCTGCTGTTTATATTATACTCTTGTACTTGCGCAGGTATACCCCTGACTGATGGTTTTTAGGTAGATTACCCCCCAGTCGCTGTGTTATATTATACATCTTGTTTTGTGCGGGTTTTCTCCCTGTAGAGTGGTTTTTGGTAGTTTTCCCCCAGCTCGTGTTTATTATAAATCTTTACTCGCTGCAGGTATACTCACTTGACTGATGGTTTTCAGGTAATTACGGGGAAATCTGTTTTAAATTTTATAAATTTGTACTTGCTGCAGGTTATTCACCTGTCGAGAAATTTTTAGGTAGACACTCCCCATCTGTGTTTTAATTTTTATACATTTGTCTTGCTGCAGGTATACTCGCCTGACAAAGCGGGTTTTTCAGGTATATTCTCCCCAGTCTGTGTGTTATATTATACATATGTACTGCTGCGGAAACCGCCTGCTTCGGGTGGCGGAATTTTACGGGCCCGTCTGCTTTTTAAAATTTTAAAACCGTATCGCGCAGGTATTCACCTTTACGAGCTGGGTTAGGTATATTCTCCCCAGTTGCTGTGTTATTTTTTACTTTTGGTACTCGCTGCGGGGTATACTCACCTGTACTGAGCTGGTGTTCGGGTAATTTCTCCCCAGTCTGCTGTGTTATTTTAAAAATTTGTACTCGCCGGGTAACTCACCTTATGAATTTTTTTCTGATGTTCAAAAACACTGGCCAGTCTGCTGTGTTTTTTCAGGGTGGATTTGATTTAAATTCAATTATTTAAAATCACGATTTAAAATTCGCATTTAAATACTTCATAAGGGCTTGTTTAAATCAAGTTTTACCAAACTATTTTGCATTTTAACTGCAAAAGTGAAGATTTTTGAATACTTTTTATATTACTTTTTTCCCCCGAAAGGGGTTAACAACATATTTTCCCCCCATTTTTGTTTTTTTGGAAGGAGAAAAAAAAACCCCCCTTAAACTTTTAAAAAATTTTTTCAACTAAACAAAACCCCCAAAATTAAAAACATATTTATGCAAAAAACAACCATTTTGAACAAAGGGGAAAACAAAATTTTAATTTTTTTTAAAGAAACTTAACTTCCCACCCACCATGAAATAAAAAACTATTCCCCTGTGTCCTCTGTCTCATTTGTCGAATTTTCCATCATCACCCCACATCATCACCCTTTTTTCTTTTTCCTATTCTAATCGGAAAAATAAACATTTTTCCGCTTTATTGGGCCCAAACCCGATTTTCTATTTAGAATGAAGAGTAAAAGGAAGAGAAATTCTTTCAACGCCTGCAGAAAGTATGTTTTTTAAAAGTGAAATCATTATTAAAACACCAAAATAAAAACCCTTAAGGCTTCCACAGTTTACTGGTGTGACCTTCTTAAAATTTTTCGAAACAATTTTTCTTGAATTGGTTCCCCCTTACTTAAGTTTATTATAGTTGGCATTAAAGATGGAGTTTTGCTGGTACCCTGTCATGCAAAATCCCTTCCTCAGCACTTGGTTTTGACCCTGATTTTGGGATATTGACAATATTTCCCCAAAAAATGGATGGAGTCGTGCTTCCCCATTCGTTTGTTTACTGCTTGTAATTTTAATTTTGTCCTGTGTAGTTCTTTTTTTTAAAGTTTCACTCTTTCCTTCCAAATTTTCAACAGCTCCGAAATAAAACAGCTATTTTCTGTATTTTTTTAAAGTTGGAGATGGGTTTCAGGAAGTAGATTGTTCAACATTTCTTTAAGCCCAATGTTGAGGTTTTTGGCCGTGACATGCCCTTTTTTTTCTCGATTTTTTTCACAAAGTGTATCAAAATAGGCCTTTTTTGTTTAATGTCAAAACAGTCCCCACGGGTTTTTCCATCTAACCTTGGGGGAGGTTAGCTTGGTTCCCCCCATCCTTTTCAGAGTGCTGCAAAAAAATGATTATTAGGAAGTATTTGCAATTTAAAAAACTTTTTCTTTATTTCTGGAAAACATTAAGTTTTGGCTAAGATTTCAAAAATGGCACTGCAACCTATTTTTTAGCAGCTTTGTTTCCCCCCGCTCTTCTAAATCTTTTCATCTTGGTCGTTTGCAGCATTTCATGACAAAGCGATTAGCTTTGAATTTTTGTTCAATTTTGCTTATAGCTTTTTGCCACTTGTAATTTTGCTGTGTGTCATTTCCCTTAGTATCATTGTTTTTGCAAGGAAACTTTACCTTTTCTGTTGTTATAAAAGCACATAAAATAGGTCATTGTGGACTTTAACCCCCCCATCAATACTTGGTTAACTTTTTTCCCCTCCAGAGCTGTTGAACATTGCCCCTTTTCTCGAAAACACTTGATCCACAGTTTCCCTGAACATCAGCCTTGCGGGGTGGACTGTATCTGGTCTCAGTGCTGAACCTATTAAGAAATGTGGGTTCTCGCAGACGGAAAAAGAGTTCGTTTTCATAAATAAATGGGCAATTTTTTCTCTTTTAATCTTTTTTAATCTCTAGTTTTTTTTCACAAAATATTATTGGTTCCAGGAGGTAAGGTTTTTTCCTTCCTTTTTTGGGGGGTGGTGTATGGCTGTGGGTGTCTGAGATGATGCTGTGCTAAAGAAGCCCCTATCTGGATGGATAATCTAAAGTTAAAAGGTGAGGTTTTTTGGAGGGGGATAGTTTCCAGAACCATGAATTCCCCTAAACAAAAAAAGCAATGCTGTTATTTTATTGTTTATAATTTTTGCTTATTGTACACAACAATCACTGCCCCCAAAAGGAATATTTTTTTTTTCTTCTATAAATGTACCAAATGACAGTAACATGCAGAATAATGAAATATCATTTTTCCCCTTTACAGTTTAGTCTTTAGAAAAAGGTTCAATAAAAATGTTTTCCAACCGAAAATCCGCCTGTTCAAAATGTTTCTTTTGGGCATTTCATCACCGCATTCTCTGTGTTGTCTTCGCGCCACCGGCCTTGCATCCTTTGTTGATCGTTTGCATTTTGCACGCATGCCCGCCCTTTTCCCATAGGCAAGGAGCTTTATTAAAAATTCCCCAAATGGGTCTCTTTTACGGGCCGCGCCATTATAAGGAAAGAAAGTATAACCTCAACGTACACAAAACAGATCCAGACTTGTTTTGTGGCTTGCTGCAGTTTTTGTGCTCAAAGTTTCACTTTCATTTTTTTGTTGTCCCCTTCTCCTCCTGCCCACACTTGATTCAAATTTTTTGTGTTGTGCGATCTATTCCACTCAAAATCATAACAATTTTTCTAACTTCTTGCCTTGGAGAAGGGGGTTTATTCTGTATTCTAGGTTTTTGAACAATAGGAATTTGGTCTTTTTCTCAACTCTTTCATGTTGTAAAATTTTTTTGTGAAGAAGAGGTGGGACCTTGCGGAGTCAAATTCAGTTTTGAAACTGCGTAAATAAAGCGGGGTCTGTGATAATATAGGGAGAAACTCCCCCTAATCTACAGAAAAACTGGGAAAAGCATGGCATTTTGAATGTTACACATATAAGTTTTTTTATGAGTTAAACAAATCGCTTTATCTCAGATGGGAAAAACCTTTGGATGGAAAATTTTTCCCCAAAAAAGATTTATTGGAAAAAATCCCATTTTAAAAAAAAAAAAAATCCATTTTTTTTTTTATTTTTTTTAAAAAAAAAAAGATTTTTTTCACCTGGTTTATTATCATCTTTCTTGTGCGGATACTCACCTTTATGGCAGGGTTTTTAGGAGACCTGGCCAGTTGCTGTTTTTATTATTCTTTTCTTGAGCAGTAAATTTGCTTGTACTAAGTGGGTTCAGGTAAATTGTCCCAGTCTGCTATGTTATATTAAAACATCTTGTACTTGTGCAGGATACTCGCTTGTACTAAGTGGTGTTTTAGGTAGATTCTCCCCCGTCTGTGTGTTATATTAACATCTTGTACCGCTGAGGGATCTCACCTGTACGAGCGGTTTTTTAGGTAGTTACTGGCCAGTCTGCTGTGTTTATATTTTAATTTTGAAATTGCTGCGGTTACTCACCGTACTGGTGGTTTCGGAGTAATCCGTCTGTGTGTTATTTTACATTTGTATTGCGAGGATATACCTTTTACTACGGGTTTTAGGTGATTACTCCCAGTCTGTGTGTTTATTATACATCTTTGTACTGCGCAGGTATACTCCCTGTACTAAGCTGGGTTCAGGTGTTTACTCCCAGTCTGCTGTGTTATATTATACATTTGTACTGCTGCGGTATACTCCCTTATGAGCTGGTGTTCAGGTAGATTATCCCCAGTTGCGGGTTTTATTTTATAATTTGACTTGTGAGGTTATACCTGTATGAGTGGTGAGGTAGATCACGGGCCCAGTCTGCTGTGTTATTTTTTACATCTTTTACTTGCTGAGGTATCTCACTGTCTGAGGGGTGTTAAGGTTTTACTCCCCAGTCTGCTGTGTTATATTATACTTTTGTTTTTGTGCAGGTATTTCCCCTGTACGAGTGGGTTTTAGGAAATTTTTCTCCCCAGTTGCGTGTTATTTTATACATTTTGTACTTGCTGCAGGTAAACTCACCTGTACTGAGCTTTTTTTTCGGTAGATATGGCCAGTTGCTGTGTTTTATTATACATTTTTGTCTTGCTGAGGTATACCCCTGTAATGAGTGGTTTTTCGGGTAGTTTACCCCCCAGGTTGTGTGTTATATTTACTTTGTATTGCTGCGGGGATATTCACCTGTACGGGTGGTGTTCGGGGTTTTTTTCCCCGTCTGCTGTGTTATATTATACATCTTGATTGGCAGGTATATCCCGTACTGAGGGGTGTTCAGGAGTTTATCCAGTCTGCGTTTTATATTTTCTTTTTTGTACTGCTGAGGTATATACCTGTACAGTGGTTTTTGGGTGATATCCCGTTGCTGTGTTTTATTTTACATTTTTTTATTGGTGCGGTTTTCCCCATGTAGAGCTTTTTTTCGGGTTTCTCCCAGTTGTGGTTTTTTACATCTTGTACTGCTGGGGTTTTCTCCTGTACAAAAGCTGGTGTTAGGTAGTTTTACTCCCAGTCTGCTGTGTTTTTTTTTACATTTGTCCGTAGGTTTATCACTGACTGGTGGTTTCAGGTAGTTACTCCCCGTTGTGTGTTATATTTACATTTTATCGTGCAGGTATACTCACTGTACTAAGCTGGTTTTTTCGGTAGTTTTTCCCACCTGTACTGGTGGGTTCAGGTTTTATTTTAAACCCCCCAGTTGTGTTTATATTTTAAAATTTGTATTTTGCAGGTATACTCCTGTACTAAGCGGGGGTTTTCAGGTAGATTCCCAGTCTGCTGTGTTATTTTTTTAATCTGTATTTGCTGCAGGTTACACCTGTATAAGTGTGTTCAGGTGATATCCCAGTCTGCTGTTTATTATATTTGTACTGTGCAGGTTTATCCCCTGTAAAAAGGGGTTTTCAGGTGTTTTACTCCCAGTTGCTGTGTTTTTTTTATAATCTTGTACTTGCTGCAGGTTACTAAAATGTCCCCTAGCTGTGTTCAGGTAGATACCCCCCCAGTTGCGGGTTATATTTACATTTTACTCGCTGAGGTTACTCCTTCTGAGCGGGTGTTCGGGGAAAAACCCCCCCAAGCTGCTGGATATTATAAATTGTACTGCTGCGGGTATACTATGAAATGAGCTGTTTTCAGGTAGTTATCCCCAGTTGTGTGTTAATTTTATATCTTGTACGCTGCGGGTTACTCCCTGTACGGATGGTTTTCAGGTAGATTACTCCCCCGTCTGCTGGTTATATTAACTTTTTTACTGCTGAGGTTATTTCCCTGACTGAGTGTGTTCGGGTAGATACCCCCCAGCTGCTGTTTTTAATTTTAAAAATTTTGTACTGCTGCAGGTATATCCCTTGTATAAGTGGTTTCAGGTGATCATCCGTCTGCTGGTTATATTATAATTTGTACTGTGAGGAAAATTTCCCCCTTGTACTGAGCTGGTGTTAGGTAATCCCCCAGTCTGTGTGTTTTTTTTAACATCTTGTACTTGCTGAGGTATACTCCCTGTCTGAGCTGTGTTCGGTAGATCACTCCCCAGTCTGCTGTGTTATACCATAAATGAGCATTTTTTGTATTTGCTGCAGCAAAAGTTTTATTCATTTAGAAAAAGTACAATGCAAGGCTTTCCAAGGAGCCCATAAGCTGGTTGCCCCTAAGGCCCGTTTTCCAGCCGGGATTGGGAATACTTTCTCTTTTTGGAATCCAGAATGGATGTCTTGTATTTGTCCCCTTTTTTGGCATCCTTTTTTTTCCCCAGGTCTGGAAAAATGCCAGCTGTGTTATGTGGAAGTGGGCTCCCCATAAACCAGTGGGGGCTCTGTCTCTCCATACTGACTTTAATGTGCCCCTTTTGGGTTTGCAGGACTGGGGCAGCCCTTCAAATTTTTTGTGCATGGGGTTTGGGGAATCCATTCCCCGGTCGGGAAACAAAGGGGACGTATTTCTAAATAGTTTTATGGCTTGTAGCGTGCAGATCTCTAGGTTTAGCTGGACGTCTGCTGGCTCTTGTGTCTGGCTGGAGTTTTTAATGTCAATTATTTTTGTATCTCTTTTCATTGCTACAGAACCAAGACCAGGAGAAATGTGAATACATAGAAATTCGTCTCCCACCCCTTAAAGTAGGGGTGAAACTCTGCATTCTCTACTTTTTGTATCTGGCGCCGGTTTGCAATGTCCTGCCATCAGCTCGGGTCTCTCTAGGTAGAAAGCCCCTTTAATTATAAGGGCATCTAGCTCATTGGGCTGAAGGAGTGATTCACTCTGGACTGTGTAGATTTGTGTCCATGACACATGTTCTGTGGGCAGGAGCCAGGCTGAGGGGGAGAAGCATATTCATTTAGGACATTATTGTTTTGCCCTTTTACAGAGAGTAATGACTGTATGATTGGCTCTTTAACCCCTTAAAGGAAATGTGTCATAAAAAAATAACTTATTGTTTAACTCACATTTTTATGTTTAAACACATTTTGTAAGAATTTTTGATATGATTTTTTTAATTTTCCATATCACTTTCATTATTTTTTTTAATATTTCTTAAGTCCTGCAGTTCTCACTTTGGCCACTAAGCCTAATAATCGTCTGACACTTCCTGTTCTGTTTAGAGAGCTTTTCAGCAGTGTCTGCTCATTATCAGTAAAAGCAGCGTCACACTGGGAGACATCATTGTGTACAGATAACACTGAATCCACCAGTCACAAGAGGAGATGTCACAGCTCCCCCTCCCCCCCTTCACAGTGAAACTCTCTATACAAGTCTATGGGACAGAATCTGTCTTAAAATCCTATGGCATGAAGCTGCTGTAAAGTATCTCTCCGTCTGCTGTTTAAAGCAGTGCAAGCAAGAATGTCTTCCCCACAATCATATATAGACGGCCGAATAGAGAAATCTACAATCAGGAAATAAAAACGACCAAACGACCGAGAGGAAAAGCATATGGATCAGGGGCTTGATTTAAGAAGTAAAAAAAATAAATTGGCGAATGATTCCCTATAAAGGGGTAGTCTCACCGCATTGATTAGCTTTGAACATCTAGGTAAAGGTAAATAAAGACTAATACCAAATACATTGCTGTTCTGGTTTTCCTTCCCTGGAGAGTTAGTGCAGTTCTTATCTCCTGCTTGTGTATTCAAACTTTCGTAGTACACAGCCCATCTCTCTCTGCTCTAATAGACTCCAGAGCCCTGGTCGGATGGGAACTCTATAGAGGTCGTTTACACGGCAATGGACAAGTACTGGTTGGTTTATCCCCGCGATTAGTGGAGAAAAGCCCTCCCCCTTCACATTCACATGTTCATATTCCGTCCGAAAACCACATGGAAGAATGTGCTTGTAGAATGTTTTGCGGCCGGACCACGGGCGGAAAAACCGCCGGGTGGAAAACCCATGCAGTGGGGACTGCTGCACGGGTTTTCCATAGAGCACTATTGTGCTAGTTTGTGGCCGGTTTTTCAGACGGTATGCAAAACCCCAAACCGTCTGAAAAACCGTCCAAAAACCCGTGCCGTGGGGACATGCCCAAACTGTGTCTCTATCAGCAACACAGGGACTTATTTATCTATGTTACTGACTAACCTTAACCCTTTTAGAGCTCTGTAGCTTTCTGCTCTGCAGTTTAAACCCCTGCATTGCCAATGTCATTGTAACAGGATCAGCTAAGAATAGCAGAGCTGATATGCCAATCACTGCTGTAGACCTACCCACAGCCTAATCAGGAAATGGGAGCCTGAAGCTGGCAGTGAAGAGTAGATTTCACATCGTGAGAATATCCTTTTATGTGTTGGAATTAAAGGGGTTGTCTCACCATGCTTTTTTCACAGAGCTAAAATTCGCTTTAGATACATGCATCCTGTCTCTTCCTAGTCCGGCTGTGGGTGGTTCTATATCAGGGATTAATATATCAAATTAGTAGTCACAGCTCTTCTAATTACAGTTGATCTTCTCTATAGTGCAAAAAGCTTCAAAGCTCAAAGTAAACACTCAAAAGTAATTAATCTCTTAAAGGGGTTTTACCACCATAGACTTTGATGGTCTATCGCTAGGATACTCCATCAAAGTGTGATAGGAGCAAGTCCCACCTCTAGGACAATCACCTATCTCCGGAATGGGCCCCCGAATGTTATAGAGCAGACTGGAGAGCTGGTTGTGCTGGCGCAATTATTCTCCATTCTGTTCTTTAGGAGGTTCGAGTACAGCCAAGTGGTGTGTTTGGCTCTGCTCGGAACTCCCATAAAATAGAATGAAGAACCGTGTACATGTGTTTTATTTTTTTGGATGATTTTACGTTTTCATTGGTACAATTTTGGGGTCTATATGACACATGTCTCACTGTTTTTGGCAGGGCTGTGGAGTCGGAGTCGTGGAGTCGGTGGCTATTTTGCAGGAGTCGGAGTCGTCATAAAATGGACCAACTCCGACTTCCAAAATATATAATAAGTTGGTCCAGTTAGTTCAATGCAGTGCAAAGAGCAAGAGGAATTGGGTCCGGCCAGTGCTACTGCTCCCATATCTACAGTCTTATCACATGAGGAGGGTAATTGATGAAATGGAGCAGGCAAAGTGCTGCCTCAAGGGAAAAGATTCTGCTCCCATGGCAAACAGATTTCAGCAAAATGTTTCACCTGTTTTCAAAGAAGTAGAAGAGTTCAACCATTCATCAAAACTGACTGTGGCTGAGGCAATTCCTTTATACCCTGACATTGTTAGAGATGTTGCCCCTGTGGTCACCGCTTTGCCCCCAAGTTAGTGTAGAGAGGCCGTTCTCTAGCCTGGAAATAATGAGCTCAGATGTGAGGTCATGTATGCAGGATCTGATGGGGGCAATACTATTTCTCATAACAAATTCAGAGACTTCACAAATGTTCCTGCAGTGTTTTGCATATTTACAATTTTTTTGTGTCCTAAAGTCGTATCCAATAAATATATTTTACACTGACAAGCAAAATGGTAACAATGGTTTGAACTTGTGACTTTGAGGCTCCATATCTCTCCATCCACTGCAGCTTTGTACATGAGGCTACTGTAATTTTATATACAGGCATCTTACATATCTTATACATAAACTTGACTTGCAAGTATTTAGCATCTGCTCAATTACAGTTTTGCTCCTAAAAATCAAAGTGTTAAAGGGGTTGTCTCACTACAAGGATGACTTTTTATGTTAAAGATCTTGTAAAAACAAGTCACTTTGCAATATGTGTCCATTAACAGTGTCCTACCTATTCCTAGATATCCCCTCTTGTATGAGCTGCATCAGCTCCTCAGGTCGCTGTAGCTACAGACCTGTTTGATCTCTCCTGATAGGCTGCCAGCACTGGTTGCTATAGCTACAGACCTTACTTATACTGCAGCCTAGTGGAAGCCAGTAAACATGCCACTGAATTCAAAATGAAACCAAGAAAACAGGACTGAGGTAAGATGAATCAATGTAGTGAGACAACCCCTTTAATTTGTATTATTTTGTTAGTATTTGGTAAATCCCCCTTTGGTTTTCAATACTGCCTGAATCCTTCTGGGCTCTGAATCAGATTCAAGCATATCTTGACCAAAATCTGATCCCAGGTCTCTTCTACACATCCCCAGTGTTGGTGCAGACTGGACTTGGATACAAATACAGCTTTTTCTTCAACTCTACCCACAAGTGTTTAAAAGATCAAAACATTGTTACCCTTTAGCTTGTCAGTGTCTGTTCCACCTAAATAGCTTGATTATTGTATCATGTTACCATTTTTACTACAGTTAAGTTACCACTTAAGCATGCGCCATGGCCATGTATGTCGGAGTCGGAGGTTTGGGAAATTGAGGAGTCGGAGTCGGGGCTTCGGCTTGCCGACTCCACAGCCCTGGTTTTTGGGAGGCAGAATGGATAAAATACAGCAAACCTGTAGTAGTTTTTTACTCTTTACAGCAGTCACAGTGCTGTATAAATGACATTTTAACTTAGCAGGTGGATATGATTAAAGCAAGACCCAATTTTTTTCTATGTTTTTTATGTTTTTCTGCATTTACACAATAAAAACACTTTTATGTATATTGAAAACACGGTTTTGCATCGCCATAGCCTGAGAGCCATAACGCCATAACTTTATTTGTATGTATATGAAGCTGTGTAGGGGCCTGTTTTTTGCGGGATTACTTGATGTTTTCATTGGTACCATTTTGGGGGGCATATTTCTTTTTGATTGCCTTTTAATCAGTTTTTGGGAGGCAGGATAAGGAAAATACAGCAATCCTTTTTTTTTTTTTACAGTGCTTACTGTGCAGTATACATGACATGTTCGTTTTAGTTTGCTGGGTGATACAATTGCAGCAGTTTAAAAAAAAATGTATTGTGTAAAACAATATTTCTGCATCGCTTTCTTCTGATTGCCATAACGTTCATTTTTCCGTATACGGAGCTGTGTAAGGACTTATTTTTGCGGGACAAACATACGTTTTCATCGGTAAGATTTTAGGGTTTAGATAACTTTGATTGTTTTTATCCTATTTAATGTGCCGCAGGATAAGGAAAAATTCACAATTTTATCATTGTGTTTTTGTGGTGGTCATTGTGCAGGTTAAATAACACGAAATAGTTTATAGGTTACTTTGTTACGCATGTGGTGATACCAAATCTAGTGAGACAACCCCTTTTAAGCAGGTCATGTTGTTTGTGGGACCCTGGTACTTTCCCTGAGTCACCCCTAGTTCCCTGTATCCTGGTACTGGTTTTATTGTACTGCTTTCTTGATGAGTCAAGGCCGTGCGTTTGAGCCTGTTAGTTCTCCAAGTTTGGACTTGAATAGGATGATGAATACAGTGTGTTATTTTTACCAGTCATATTGTCTTGCATTCTTTGTGAATGACTCCTGCACCACAACTTCTTCCATTGAATCATCAAGCAATTAACCCCACTGCCTCCAACCTCTATCCCGAGGGCTCTCTGTGCTGTAAGCCATTATTACCCTCGCCCATTTGCACCTGTCTGAATTATCTGCATGTCTAGAATAGAGCACACTTTATTTGGTTTCACAGTTTAATTAGACAAGTGCCAACTGATATTAAAGTTGATTATTATACAAGTGTGCTCGGCTGTACTCAGAACTCCCATAGAAGTCAATAGAGAGACAGCCGCAGGAAGGTGGGATTGGGGGACCCCTGTTCTGAAGACCGATGCGGCTCCCACCTTCTCTGTGAGTGCCTTAATTTAAGGGGATGGGACTACTACTTCAACCATCGATATACAGTGCCTTCCGAAAGTATTCGGCCACCTTGAACTTTTTAACCTTTTGCCACATTTCAGGCTTCAAACATAAAGATATAAAATTTCAATTTTTTTTTTGGAAGAATAAACCAACAAGGGGGGCCCGGGTCTTGGTAAATTTGCAGTGGCCCTGAAAAACCCCTTTCCATTTCAATATATCGTTTGCACAGTGCCCCTTGGATTTTTTAAATTTTTGGGAAATTTTTTTGTAACCAAAACCCCGGCTTTAAACTTCCCCACAACAGTAAACGGACCTCCCTGGTTTTTCCTTTGGTTTTCAGATGCCAACTGCGTTTTAAACAAAACCCCTGAGACAAACCCACAGAGCAGTGCATTTACAGGCAGCCCGGGGGGTTTTTTAAGGGAAAAGGGGAACTGTGGGTTTTTGATCTTAAGGGGGAAATTTGTATGGGGGAAGTCAAAAACGGTTTTAAAATTTTTTAAAAATGAAAACTCCAGCACAAAAAGGGTTTTTTTTTTTTTTTGGGATAGTGCGGGGAACATTTTTTTACATTTGTTTTTAAACATTTTTTACTTTAAATTTGTGCCCCTGTTTAGAAAAATTTCACCTTTTTTCGTATCTCATTCCCTGCGGGCATCCCGGGCACTTGGTTTTTTAAAGGGGCGTACTCAGTGTGTGATGTCCGCACGCCCAGCCAGGGCCCCAAAGTCCCCCGTTTGAAACTAGGGAACAGATTAATTTAAACGATGTAAGTCGGGACTCCCCTTGAAATACGGAGCCCTTGATTACACACAGTGGATTAAATTTATCATCATTAGTCATTTAGGACAACATTGGATCAACCAAAACCTCACGAAATTCTGGAGTGAGTTTGCTGCACAAAAAGCGGGGGGGCCCCGAATAATTTTTGCACGTCCCATTTTCTGTTTTTTTTTTTTTACAAAATTTTTAAATATATCCAAAAAATTTCTTTCCCCTTCCCAATTTTTCCCAAAACTTGTTGATTTTTTCCAAAAAAGTAACTTTTTATTTCTTTCTTTAAAGCCTAAAAAGGGGCCCAAAAGGGTTGAAAATTTTCAAGGGGAAAAAAATTTTTCGCAAGGCCCCGATCATTAAAGATACCTTAAATTGCAAACTACTCTATCAAAATAAGAAGACCTAAGTGGACAACCGAGCCATTTTCCCTGGGAAAAACCCTGATAAATCTTCCTTTTTTCTCGTTTTTTGGGGCGAGATCAGTAATCTCTTGGTTTACCTTTTCACCACCTATGTGAATTCTCAGTGAAAAAGAAATACAGCCGCACTAAACCCATACAAGTGGAATATTTAAAACGCATTACGGATCTGCTTTTTACATGCACAAAATAACCCCCTTTTTTTTAGGGTTGGCCAGACGGCAAGTGAAAAAAGCGGGTCAGAAGGGGGGCCCGGTTTTAAAAAAAATTTCCCGTTTTTTTCAATTTTTGGTGGAGGGTTTTCTTTTCCGCAGTAGTTTCCCCTCTTCCCCCTAAACCATTAAATAACTCATCTTCCACTCAAAAACGAGCAGAAGATTGTGCATCTTCCAAGGTTTTTAGAACGCCGGTGTAAAAATCCATCAAGCTGAAAATCCGTTTCATTTGGGACAAACTAAAGGGGATTTTTTTTTTTTTTTTTTTAAATTTTTTAAAAAAGCTTGCGGTTTGGTTAAAACCCTTTTTTCAAATCCAAAAACCCGTCTAAAAAACCCAAACCCCAAAACCCCTTTACTTTGGGGAAAGGGGACCCTTTAAAGGGTTTCCACATTCTAAAAAACCCGGGCCCCGCTAACGGGCACAAGGGCCCTTCATGGAAACCCCTGCAGCAGCCCCCACGAATTTTTTTTTTTGCCCCCCGGGCTCCCCAAAAAGCATTCTGCATGCACATTTTTTCCGCCCGGGTTTTTTTGGATAAATTTAATTCAGGTCAATGTAAAGGGGGAAAGGGCTTTTTTCCGCTCATTGGGGGGGAAAAAAAACCCCCCCCCCCCTTTCCCCCAAATTGGCCGGGGATGGCACACAAACCGGACAAAAAACCGTATTATGCCTTTGGGCTGTGTAAACGGGCCCAAATTTTTACCTTAAAAATTTCCCTCTAATCATGCATTTTTGGAAGCCTATTTTGGAAAAAGTGTTTTTGAAGTTTTGGGGAGCAGACAAAGGAGGCATTTACATCCCTAAAAAACACACCACCATTGTTACCAAAGGGATTTTACCGTGAAAAACCCCACCTAAAGTTTTTAACAAGACACTTTTTAATGGGCCCCAAAAAAATTTTGGCCGCAAATCCGCTTGTAGAGTACACGTCGTGTGAATGAAGGCACATATTTTACATTGGAATCAACAAGATTTTGCTTAGAATTTTGGGGGCCCCCCGGCCTTTTGCTTTTTTTTTAGGGCCCCCAAAATTTAAGTGAAAAAAATGCGTCCCGTGCACATACCTGTAGGGTCATCAGGGGCCGAGCTAAAAGGTGTCGTTTGGGTTTTTAACTTTTTTTTTTTAATCCCTTTTTCATTTTTTGTACGTGTTTTTATTTTTTATTTATTTTAAAGGGAAAAATGCCACCTACAAGGTCAGAAAATCACCTTCTGGGGTTATTTTTACGTAGCTTTTTTTTAAACCCGAAAAAAAATAAAAACCCCCTGAAGTCACCCCAGACTGAAAATGGGGCTGGGGAAAAACCCCCAGCACAGGGAGTTACCAGCTTTTGGGGATAAAGTGAGTGGGCGGGAAAACCCGACCATTGATTTGCCAAATATTCAACTATTGGGAAGGCAGGGACGGTAATAAAGCGTCCCTGCCTTCTTAGTGGAGAAATTGAAAAAACCAGAGTTTTTTTCAAACATCGGACATCCCATTTTTTAAATCCTATTTTTTTTTTTAAATTCCCTTTTAAACATAAAATCCGGTTCTTTTAAGTTTGGAGGGACTCGTTCTGAACTCTGTGAAAATGGAGAATGGGGAGAAGATCAACAAGGGGCAGGAGGATGAGAAGGTAGATAGAATTTTTTTTTGGTTTTTTGCCCTTTTTTGTTTGTCATGAAAAACTTAGTTTGCCAACTTTTTAAAAAGCCGAAGCAAGCGGCGTTCCAGCACTGAAGCTGCCGGCGGTGTCCTCTGGTGTCTTTCTTACTGTTTTTAAGTCGTTGCATGAATGCTGCAGTTATTCTGTGGTTTTAGTGGTCACTTGCCATTCCCTTCAATGGTGCAAAGTGAACTTCCCTTGATCGGTGATATCAGGGGAATATCACCAATTGGAAGTACACCGAGCGTGTGGGACATAGCTGACAGCCGCAGCACTGGAATGGCAGGGAGTGCAGAGGTGAGCGTGTATTTTATTTTTTTCATTTTGCAGCTTGGCCAATTTTACATATTTTATAAATGTAAATCGGACAACCCCTTTATTTGTCAAAGAAGAACATAAAATTCTGGTTATTTCAATGTAGTAAAGCCCCGTTACCATGCCCCTTTTGCTTTTCCCCGTGTAAGGGGGTTTTCTTTTTTTTCTATTGTCAAATGCTTTTTTTAGCTTTTGGAAAATTTCCCAAAAAAACAATTACGTTCCCCAGAATCCCAAACGTAGTAGATCATAAACGTGAAGATTCTATCGGGTTTTGCCCTTTTTAATTACGCTTTGAAGAACCCATTGAAAAAGGGTCTTGTGAATTTTCAAAAAGTTGAAGTTTTGTAGCCCCGCTATCCTTTTGCATTAAATCTTAAGCTATAAAGAAAGGGTATCCCCCGCAATTAGACCAAGGTATTTTTGTCTCGGTTGCGGGTTGGGGTTTTGACAGTCCATTTGTAAACCCTTTTTTGGTTTACAAAGTTTTTTAAAGGGCCCAAAAAAGACAGACTTCCATCCCGTTCAGGGCCCATTGTGCTAAATTTTGAAACCAGAGGAAAGGGAAAAAACCCATGAAGGGCCCAAATTGGGCCCAATTTTTGGGGAAAAAAATTTTTTCCCGACTCCCAAACTGGGAACAAATAAATTTCCCTTGGATCAACCCCCTCTCTCCCCGAATCCCGGTTTACTATAACTTGGTTTATAAATTTCATCTGAAATGTATTCCAAACCTTTCCCCAAATCCCCGGGCACTATAAACTATTAAACTATTAAACTCTAGAAAATATCCAACCCTTTTTTTAATTCCCCTATTGAATTTAGCATAATTTTTTCTGACAGAATTCCCAGTCCCTGTCTACAGTAAAGAATCCCCCTTTTTATGTTATGTAAAAAAAATTTTTTCTCTAGACTAAAAGGGGTGCCCCCTTTTTTCTAGATACAAAACCTGGGTATAAATAGATCTTGAGAGCGATCTCTATATTGCCCTTTAATATATTCTAACCACTTTCCTTTTTTTTTTTTTTTTTTTTTTTAAAAAGGGAAAATCATGGGTAAAAACCTTTGGGCCGGGGGAAATTTGGGTTTAGTACTGTGGGGGGATATTTTACTGGGGTTTCTCCCCCCTCCCCTTTTCTATTGGATCCTAAGTGGCCGGTTTAAAGCAACATGCAACCCCGGGCAAAAGTTAAAAAATTTTGAAGTTGTGCCCGCGGGGAAAAAACTGAAAATCTCTGAATTGTCCCGTGTAGTTTTGACCTGGGAAAAAGGCTGAGATTTAAACCTTTTTGGGGGTTTTCACACAGCGCAGGGGGTTTTTGGTTTGCAGTTACTTAAAAAAGGGGGCTTTCACACAAACGCATTTGGTGCAGTTTAAATTTAAAAGGGGGGGGAAACTTTCACACAGCGCAGTTTTGGTGCAGTTTTTAAGGGGGCCGGGGGATTCAACACAGCGCAAGGGGGATTTGGGTTGCCAGTTTTTTATCCCCCCCCGCCCCATTTAAACCTTTTTCCTTTAATTTTTCCAGGGAAGCTTTTTTTAATTCCCCCCAAAAAAGGTTTTTTTTTCTTAAAATTTTCAGAAAGGGGTTTTTAAATCATCAATGAAAAAATGTGTCCCGAAGTCTTTGGATTACAACCTTAATTTTAATTTCTCCCCCTTCCCCAAAAATTTAGATAAGTGATAAAGCTTGCTGGTAATAAAGGCAGTTTAATTGGAGCCCAGTTAAAACTGCACCAAACTGCGCTGTGTGAAAGCACCCTTACTAGCTGCCTTATTGAAACAATGGCCTATTGATTATCAAACATGACCTCCACCTGTACAAGGCTATGGCAGCCTGACGCCGCTATTGAGTAGAGAATTTATCGAAATAAGCTGTTTTTGTTTTCTCATCCTCTTCGTATGGTGACTTATTTGCTGCAGTGCAGTAATCATGTCGCTCTCTGCTGCACATTATTGTCCTTGTTGTGTCCACTGTTTAATTAGGCCTTTCAGTTGAGTGAGGCAGGCCATGAATTTAACTTAAAAATCACAATGCTCATTATGTGGTTTTCTTCACTCTGGTCCTAAAATCCCCTTTCTGCACTCTTCTGAAAGTGGGTGAACCCAGCAAAACCACACACGCACGCACGCACGCACGCACACTAAAAAATAAAATTAAAATAACCTTGCCCAAGTCTTCATTCATCTCTATTTGTCTTCTCTGCAGCCCTCCTTCTCTGCAGCTGAGCAGCAGCATTTCTGGTTTGAAGGCAGTTTCCCTTTGCTTTTTAAACTACAAGCACCAGGAGCCTTTGCTGTGTGTTATCAAGTTTCCTCATTCTCAGTGCAGGCCCCTGTTTTCTCTTAGGGTATGGTCACACGGTGTGTTGAGTCTGTGTGAACATACGCTGTTAGATGCGTGTTTGGATCCGTCTATCGGACCCTACACGGACCCAAACACGTATCTAATAAATAACAGTGTGATTTACATTGCTTTTATTATGAAACACGCATCGGCGTTCAGACATGTGATTGCCGATGTGTGTCTCATTGCGTCTTTCAGATCCATCTTTCAGATCCATTCCAAGAATTGACATTCTTGGACCGAAAGACGCAACAGGAGCCCTATTTTAAACTATAGGGTGCGATCCTGCTGCATCCAAACACGTAGCTGCCTGTTGGATCCGTTTAGAATCAGATCGCTGCTGTGTTTTTGGATGCGATTTTCGGACCCAAAACTAATCTGAAATCGGATCCAAATACGCTATGTGAACAACCCCTTAAAGGCCTTAGGAGGCATGATTAAAGGGGTGTGGCTTCAAACACTGCCTGAAAGAGCCACACCATTTCCAGTCATCAGACAACTGAGGTAGACCTGCTGGAAGCCCACAGAAAATGTAATGAAAGTAGGGTGCAAGTTTGGGAGAGAGACTTTTTCGAAATATTATATACAGTATGTGTGTTTGTGTATATATATATATATATATATATATATATATATAAAAATTATATTACTACACACACACACACCACACCAATTTTATTATTGTAAGAGGGCGAAAAGGACGAGATTGAAGAAGATATATTCACCCATGCTGGTATTGGGGGGTAAAAAACCAGTGTAGTGTGTGTCGCCATTAGGCATTTAATTTTTATACCCTTTAAACCCCTTACCGCTTTTGTCGTACTCCTACGCCAAAGGGGGTAGGGGTTCCCGAAAAATTGGTATGAGTACGTAAGGCATCTTGGCGTCACGGGCGGGGCCAAGACGCGGCAGGGAAACCAGCGTATATTACCGCTGGCATCATGCTGCATCCCCCCACCCCCACACCCCCCAGAGTAAGCTGGCCCGCGGGGGTTAACCCCCCGAGTCGCGAATCGCAGCTGCGGGGGGCGGAGTGGCTCCTGCTGCCCGCCGATCTCGGCGCAGTAACGGCGCTGAGCCCCGCTACTGAATCTCCCCCAGCACCCGGACGCTAATGACGCATCCGGTTGTCTATGACGCACGATGCCCACAAGCATTGGGGGCGGGTGATGACGTTCCCATGGGACCAGATAAGCAAAGCTTTGCGATCTCCTTTCCCATGAACGTTGACGATTTTCATGCAATTCCCCCCTGGGGAAAAGTGTAAAAAAGTTGAAAAAGTAAAAAAAAGTGAAAAAAATTTAAACAAAAAAAAAATAAAAACACGTACACGGCCTTTTCCCAAAAACCCAATCCCCCTAAAAAGACAAAAATAAATAAGTACCCTATTTGGTATCCCCCGGGCGTACGACCCCCCATAAATCTGTCATGTTATTAAACCCCGTACGGTGAAGTGAAAAAAAAAACCTTTTCACAGAATTTGCGATTTTTGTTCTTAGCAGCCAAAAAATGGGAAAAAAAGTCATCAAAAACTCTATAAAAACCAAAGTGATGCAAATTAAAAGTCATTATCCCGCAAAAAAAAAGTCCTTACACAGCTCTGTATACGGAAAAATTTAAAAACGTTCTGGCTATTAGAAATGCGATGCATAAATATTGTTTTACACAATAAAAAAAAAAATTTTTTTTTCAAAAAAATTGTGCTTTCAAATAAAAAAACCTAAAAAAAATTTGGTTTCCCCCGTATGTCTCAACCCAAGAGAAAACTTGCCGGTATAGGTGAACGTTTTAAAAAAAAAAAACACTGCGGATTGCAGTATTTTTTCATCCTCCTTTCCCAAAAAAAACAGATTTAAGCGATCAAAAGTCTTGCCCCCCCAAAAAAATGATACAAATAAAAACGTAACTCATCCCCGAAAAAAGTCCCACCCCATAAACAAAAAAATAAAAAAATTTATGGTTAAAACCCGGGCGATGCAAAAACTGTTTTCCCTTTTCAAAAAAAAAGTGTTTTTATTGTGTAAAAGCAGTAAAACATTAAAAAAATATAAAAATTTGGTATCGTTAAACTTCAACCTGTGAGTAAAACTGCAGTATTTTAGGCACAGTGCCCGCTGAAAAAAATAAAAAAAAAAACATACCAGGATTGCGTTTTTTGTAAAAAAAATCCCCTAAAAAAAACCTTAATAAAAGTGATCAAAAGCTAAATCCCCCCCGTAATGGCACCAAAAAAAACATCAATCATCTCGTAAAAAAACAACCCACAGAAACCCCTAGCAAAAAATTAAAAAAAGTTTGGCTGTCAAAATGGACAACATAAAAGCAATTTTTATAAAACCCCTTCTATTGTGTAAAAGAATAAAACATAAAAAACTATATAAATTTATATCATTGAAATTGTACCGACCCCCATATTTAAAGTTACCCCTGTAAAATTTTCCGTATGGCGAATACGTAAAAATGAACCCCAAAAAAAACAAGGGGAACTGCGTTTCCCCCCTCCTTTTCCATGGCCCAATGCTAAAAAAAAACTCGGAAACCTGTGCTCCAAAATGAAAAATTTCCCCCTTTTGATGAATCCCTGAGGGGTGTGAACCCCAAATGGGGCAACTTCTGGAAGGTTTCACCTTTTTAGTATTTGGGGTTTGGAGTTGGGGACAGGGCCCCCCACCAAATATTTGTGCCCCAAAAAGCCAAATAGACCTTTCCTTGTACCCCTGCCATGCGCCCAAACGCAGTTTCCCCCCCCAAAAGTAGGGTATTCGAACTTGGAAAATTGCGTAACCAAAATTTTTGGGGGCTTTTTTTCCCCAAAATTTCCCTTTAAAAAAAAACTTTTTCAGCAAAAATTGCAGTTATTGAAAAAATTTTTTTTTTTTTTATTTCAAGCCAAACGCAAAAAAAAATTGTAAAAACACCGGGGGGGGTCGATTTATGCTGAACTCTGGATATTTTCCCGAAGGGGGTGTTTTTTCCAATATGGGGGTCTTTTTAGGGTGTTTTTTAAATTTTTAGCCCCTTAGGACATCCGCAAACGAAAGGGCCCCCCTAAATAAAATGGTAATAAAAAATGGGCCCCCAAGTCCAGTAGGTGCTCCTCCTATTTGGGGCTTGGGGTTTGGGCAAAAATGCAGGGGGCCAATAGGGATATCCTAAAAAAGGCAAAATTTGGGGGGAATAAATATTAATTCCCTTTTCCCTGATCCATTTACGTTTTCTTGTCAATAATGTATAAAATTTAAAATTTGCAAAAAGTGAAATTTTTAAATTTCTCTTTCCCCTTTGCTTTAAATTCTGTGAAACACCTAATGGGGTTAAAAAACTTCCTAAATGCGGTTTTGAAAAACTTTAAGGGGTGTGTTTTTTTTGATGAGGTAATTTTTGGGGTATCTAAAATCAGGGGCATCAAAGTCACGATAGAACTGGACTGGTCCCTAAAAAAAAGTACATTGGGAAATTTTCTTTTAAAAATTTGAAAAATACTAAATTTATAAGCCCCCTAATGACGTAAAAAAAAAAAAAAAAAACATTAAAAAAAAATGCCCAAAAACAGAACATATGGTAGATGCTAGTTTAACTTTTTTAGGGAATAACTATCTTTCTTACATGCAGAAAAAATTTTTAATTTTGAAATGGTAAATTTTTCATATTTTTCACAAATAAACAAATTTTTTTGGGCCAAAATTTTTTACTATCTTAAAAACAAATGTGTCCCGAGAAAAAATCTTGAATCACATGGATAGGTTAAAGTGTCAAAAGTTATTTCCATAAAGTGACCCCAAAGACGATTTTAAAAAAGGGGGCCCGTCAGGAGGCCAAAACTGGCTCCGGTGGTAAGGGGTTAATATAACTGCTAGTAGCAATTGCGCTGAGCCGGGTTTTTTTCTGTAGGGCCCAAATCAGGGGGATGGCCACTCCCCTGTCCGGTCCAGGGCCCGGTTTATTGTCTAGTAATCCCCGGTAGTTCGGGGGAGCGGGGGTTTTGGGCTCCGTCTCACGCAAGTTGCTTTTGGTAGGAGCTCTTTTGTGATTTTCAGACAAAAGGGACTGTGGGAAGTGATCTGTTTCTTTAACCCCCTTTGAGGAGCCCTTTTTTTTTTTTTTTTTTTTTGCGCTCGTTTTTCCCTCCTCGCCATAAAATTTTATTTTTCCCCCTACAAATTATGAGGGCTTTTTTTTGCGGGACAAGATGTACTTTCAAAAGGGTCATTATTTACCATAAAATATACTGGCAAAAAAAATTCTAAGTAGGGCAAAATATGAAAAAAGTACTTGCGCCATGTTTGCTGGAGTTTTGTTTTTATGGCGTTCAAATTTTTATAAAAATGATGTTTATCTTATTCTACGGTTTTATGATCAGCCCGTACCCCAAAAAAAGTAGGGTTTCCATTTGTTTTTGGTACGAAAAAAATTCCAAAATTTTCTATTTTTGAAAATTTCCCTTTTTTGCGATAATAACTTTTTGTACTAACCCACCCTCGGATTCTGAGGGGCCATTTTTTGTAGGGCTGCATTGGAATACAAGCGACTTTTTAGATTAAATTTACTCCAATTTTAGGGTACGTGAAATGACTAAAAAAAAAAAACCACGATTTTGGAATCTGGAATTTTTTTTTCATCTACGGTGTTCAGCGTACCGGATAAATTATGTTTTAAAAGGTCGGATGCGGCGATACCAAATATGTGTAACTTTTTTTTTAATTTGTAAAATGGCAAAAGGGGGGTGATTTGAACTTTTAATGGTTTTTCTTTTTTTTTTTTTTTTTACACTTTAAAACTTTTTTTTTTTTTAGTTTAACTTTGGTCCCCTAGGGGGACTTTTCCACTTGGAGGCACGATTTTTGTACACCAATGCATTTTTAAAACAATGCATTAGGGTGTACCAATGTGGCGGTTTCCCCACTTTCTGCCTCGGGCCGGAAGTGGAGAAATCAAAAACTTGGCAGCGACGGAAGCCTTCACAAGTCTTCCAGCTGCCATGTTAAGCAATATGGGCCCCGCGATTTTCACCGCGGGTTCCCCCAATCGCAGTGAGGAATGGTATGTGCCACTTTCTCATTGATTTAGATGATACGGCCATCTTTGCCATGGCGTCTAAGGGGTTTAACCGCAATTAGCGGCTAACACCCGGCGACTATGTAGCGGGATTGCACTGCGATCTCGCTACAAAGCCCCTTACCGCATCGGACTATCAAACAACGCGGGAAAAGCGCCCCGCACCAAAAAAAAAAGCTAATTACACTAACTCCGGGGGCTTTGATCCGTTATAAGCCCCTTACCCGACATTGGACGGGAAAGGGGTTTTTCTCACCACGCTGTTTTTAGAGCCAAAAGCAGATTCGTACATGCTGTCTCTTCTTGATCAGGCACTGGAAGCTTCTATAACAGCGAATAGCATATCAGCTCGGCCTTTGCATCTCTTTTAATATCACTGACATGAGAGCAGGAGATGTAATCTATAAGTGCAGAGAGCTACAGAGCTCAAAGTAAACAAACAAAAGGAGACTAATTACTTGTTTGAGATAACACTGTTCTCAAGCTGCTGGCAGCCCGACCTATCGTTATCCCTGCTATCAGATAAGACAGAGCAGAGAGAGAAGGGGGGGAGTAGGCCGGTAACCTAGAGAAACCTGTGTGCACTCAGAGTTGATAACATCTATAGGATCTCCTCAACAAAGCCAACAAAATAAAGTAATATATTTGGGAAAACTCTCCAGTTACCAGTCCTTTAATGTTTAAAGCTAATCTTTTTGCAGTGAGATAACCCCTTTAATTTCTAGTTCATATCTACAGATTAGAACATGGAGAAAGCTTTGTCCATATTTTAACCTACTGCTCATAAGCTCTACATTTACCAACACTATGTATTCTAATATTTTTTTTTACTGTTCCCATATGAACCATATTCTGCATTACAATTTATCACCCATATATCGCTTCTCTCTGCCCCAAATAATGTATACTATAAATTTAGAGTGTGTACCGGGACCAGCAGAGAAAATAAATGGTTGTCTTGTGGGTGCTCCCTGCAAATGACCCATTTTTCTGGGAAATATAATTTTCCTTAAGGAGTTTTTGAACATTAAGGCTGCATAGCTGGATGATTCAAAGTTTATTTTCAGCCATTTATCTAGTGATGCTGATCATTCTGAATAACGGCGCACAAAGTAAACCATTTTGGAGCAAACTGTTCCCGATAATGGTTTGACTTACTAATTTGTGTTTCGTGAAGCTGGCTATAAAACTGGATGGACTCATAAGTCAATGTACATAAATTAAATAATTCCACCGCTTGGAAGAGACAGGTTTTTACCTGTTTAATTCATTCTCTCAAAACACTATCTGTATTGAGACAAACTACTCAACTTCGAAGCTGAAATCTACTGAAAGTAACCTGACCTGTAGTAAGTAGACGGTGGAAGATCACACTGGTGGAGTCTGGTCTGGTGCTGATCTGCAAAACCTGTAGCGCTCGGACCGCTTTAGCGATGGCAGAACCAGCATTCTGAACATTCAGTTCCACAGTGTTGTGCATATATATTGCAGCAGATTTCCTGTCATAAAAATCTTGGTATTGTCAGAGGTGTGTGCACTTTATATTGCCTGCTTGTTGTGCAAATTGGGCATCGAGACTCTCCAATTCCACAGACGTGATCTTCTGCTATAAATCTGCAGCGTGTTGGAGTATGTTCACACCAAGTTTCTGAATACATTTTTCGGATCCAAAAAACATATTCAAAAGCTTCAGCAAAAGGCATCCAACACACACCCAAACTGTGCTGCATGTTTGGATGCGTTTTGGCTGCAGCAGAAATGCACCCTATAGTTTTAAATAGGGCGTCTACTCCATCCAGCGGGTCAAGAGTTGACTTGTCATTTCATTGAATGGATCCATAAGACGTATCACAAAGACGCATCAGCGATCACTGGTCTGAATGTCAATGCATGTTTTACAGTGAAAGCAATGTAAATCACACTGCACAGTGTAAGGCCCTGTTCACACGACGGATTTGAATGAGGTAATAGCCGCGGGTTCCGACGCGGTTTCCGCAGCCAAAACCACGTCCAAATCGCGCCCACTTTATTAACATGGTTTCCTATGGGAAACCGCGTTAATATTCACATGCCACGGGTTTGGCTACGGCCTTGCTGCACGGGTTCGAGAACTCTCCTGTCAATTCTTGACAGGAAGTCCTCAGCGCGGCAGCCACGCGGTGTTGCCACGGCGTCGCGGTTTTCCCTCTGCCTACTAATTTGCATGGGGGCAAACCCTCGCCACAAGCCGCACCCCAAACCACGTCCCACTTGCGCCGCGACCACGCCCAGCGCCCGTGCCGCAAACCCGCGTCGGGAGACGTGAGTTTGCAGCGAGGGCAGGAAGAGGGCCAAAACCGTCGTGTGAACATGCCCTTAGATGCGTGTTTGATTTCCGAAACACAGATCCAAACACGCAAGTAAAATATGTCATGTGAACATCCCCTTAGGATCATTTCTTATTTATTTTTTTTAATTGAGGGGTGGTGGGTTAGGCTACGTTCACACGGCTTAAAATGGGACGTATCTCACCCCGTATTTCACGCCGTACTGTGCTAAATACGGGGAGAGATCCGTCCCAGTCATTACAGTAATCCATAGTTCTCATAGAGAACTATGGATAACGTCTCCTCTCCCCGCTCGTACAATACGGCGAGCGGGGAGAGAAGTGACATGTCAATTATTCACATCGTATATGCGCCGAGAATAATGCATGTCTATGGGGCCGGCGGGCTTCCGGCCCCCGTACACACGGCGTAATTGCGGGGCGAAATACGTCCAGCAATTACTGCCGTGTGAAGATAGCCTTAGGTTTCAGTTTTTGTACTAAATTCTTTAACAAATAGTAATGATCCAGCGTAGGTAGCGTAAAAACTGGGTATTTTAGTTGAAAAAATAGCAACATAGACACCATCTAAGCAGAGCGTCTTGACTGAGAACACACTTATGCGTTTCGAACCCCAATCAGTTCTTGATCACAGCTTATTCAGAACTCAGTACACATATCCTTTAGAAACCATCTAAGAACCGATCATAGGGTTCGTTTCGGTAGACGTCATTTCCAGACCCATTGTGCAAACAATACTACTTTTAGTTATATATTAATGGTCACATTAGTTTTTAGTAACAATCTATATAGGCTACATTAATAAAACACCATATGAAACCGAACATTAATAACATAATAATAATAATAATAATTTATAATACTATAAATCACTACGATGGTTAAGACCTGTTGTTGTTCAGAAGTATTGGTACTATCGTAGTGATGTAAGGTATTGTTATTAATAAGTGTTCGGTTTCATATGGTGTTTTATTAATGTAGCCTACCTATACATAAGCGTGTTCTCAGACAACATCTAAAAATAGTGTCTTGACTATGTTGCTATTTTTTTTCAAATAAAATACCCTGTTTTTACACTACCTACGCTGGATCATTACTATTGGACATTAAGCTGTTGGCCGAGGCGGATCCGTGCTTGAAGGAAGCCATAGGTGTTTCCCTTAGACGTTGCAAAAATTAAACCTAACGAGTGTGGTAAGCAAGCTTAAAAGGGTTTTGCCACGATGTAATGTTGACGTGGGATACTCCAAAATGGGTATTTAATCACTTTTCTAGATATATGTGATTACAAAAATTGCAGCCTGAGAGAGCTACAGGCTGCCTTACCTGCTCTTAGTGACTTCAAAGCTTGCATTAGATACGACCAGGCAGAGTGACAGGAGCTGCTGGCCGGGCTTGCTCAGAGCACACTTCTTATCTGATGAAAGGGAGCTGAAGAAGCTTTCAAGGCACCGGGTCGAAATATGTTGTCTTTTGTATACAGAATCCACTAGTTGTAATATGATTATTTGAGTGAACATTGCACACGATCCCTTATGCATGGCTCTGTGCTCTGGCTGTGTCTCTCTCTCTCTTAGCTCAGCATGGCTTGTTTACAATTGCTTCTTAGCAGATAAGGCACATCCTGGGGCAAAACCCCTTGAATTGCGTTCTACTTCCAGTGCTCTGAAGAGCTCAAGGCAGCTCAGTGGCCTGGCAGTTAGCAATGTTGCTTTGTACCACCAGAGTCTTGGATTCATATCCAACCAGCTTCTAAAAACAGCTCTTCTGTTCTCCCCATAGGTTTGTGGGTTTTTCCTTTTGAAATAATTTGGAGTTTAAACAAAATCTTTAATCTTTTTCTAGACTGATTTCTCTGCTTAAATATAACTGCACTTTTTTAAAAAAACTTCAGATCTGTCATAGTAGTTTTGAATGATAAGTATCCGAAAGCAGTGAACCCAATCGATCGTTTTGCTTTTCCCCGTTTTCTTGAGAAAAGAAGCCCCTCCCCTGAGGTTCCCATTCACATGAAATTTTTTTAAGCAGAATTTGTGAATAAAAACCAGTGAGTCCTAAAAGAAAAAGTGAAAGCATTATTTACCCTGCAATAAATACGGATTTAGCAGTTTGCCCTGTACACACTCATACTGGAAAAAGCTGTAGATTATGGTGTGAAACCAGGACTTCTGCTCTTTCTTAAGGAGGCCTGTCAGGATTTTCTCTGCTTTTTGCTCAGAAATCCTGCTCCAAATCATATGAACCTATATATTACAGAGCTCAGCTTCTCTCCTCTATCTGCAGATAGATAGCATAAACTACCTGACTTGTCAGCTGCCAGATGCTTTAAATGTTTATAGAATTGAATTGTCGCTGATGGCATTAAAGGGAACCTGTCACATAGGTTGTGCCCCCCTTGCTGAGGGCAGCACAAGCTAGTGTCAGACCTGCTGGTCCCAGCACTGTGCCCCTTATTCTGTAAGATGCAGCAGTTTTAGAGCATTTACCCCTCAAATCTTATTCATGAGTAGGTATTAGCTCCGTCCACCTAAGGCTAGCCCCGCCCACTGACAGTTATTCCCATGTTTCTTCCTATTCAAAGTAATAGGTTTGTCAGTTGAGGTGGGCGGGGCTAGCCTCAGGTGGGCGGGGTTTGAAAAAAAAAAACTGACACTCTGACTCTTCGAATGACTTCTGGCTGAAAACTGCAGATTTGAGCATTAAATACACGAAAACTACAGCATCTTACAGAATAAGGGACACAGTGCTGGAAGCAGCAGGTCTGACAGTAGCTTGTGCTGTACTCAGCCAGGGGGGCAAAAACTGTGACAGGTTCTCTTTAAGCTTCATCTTTTCCAGCAGGAGCTATGACCGTCCACTGCTCTGAGGGGCAACGTGTTGACAGTGCTATATATTACTTCTAACTTGCTCTCTGCAGGGCGCTACATGCTGGAATTGAAGATCAGCATGTGCATTTAAGTAGATGGAAGGGAAGAGAGTCTTGATAGCAGAAGGGAGACACATTTCAAGTTTTGAGCACTTGTTTCTAACCATCTTTTGTAGAAACCCTCTTATATTTATCCAGATCTGCTTTGTTGTAGATTAGTCAAGTAGCTCCAATGTGCCAGCTGCAGGGAAAAATCACCAGTCAATGGGTAGTTTCTGCTTCTAAGAACCATGCGGTTACCCAGATAATAAGATTTCTTCTGTCATTGACAGAACCAACACTTCACTATTATATATATACATGTGTGTGTGTGTGTGTGTGTATATATATGTGTGTGTGTGTATGTATTTATGTATGTATATATAAATATAACATAATGTGTGTGTATATATACAGTTGAAGCCCGAAGTTTACATACATTATATAAAAAGACACATATGCATGTTTTTCTCACTATCTGACTATCTGGAATAAAATCAGAATAAACCTTACCCTTTTTAGGTGAATTAGGATTTCCAAAATTATTTATATTTGCCGAATGCCAGAATAATATAAGAGAGAATTTTTAAGGCATATTCTTATTACTTTCTGCAAAGTCAAAAGTTTACATACATTTCATTTGTATTCGGTAGCATTGCCCTTAAACTGTATGACTTGAGTCAAACTTTTGGATAGCCTTCCAAAAGCTTCTCACAATAGTTGATAGGAATTGTCTCATCCCTCATAACAGAACTGGTGTAACTGAGCCATGTTGTAGGTCACCTTGCTGACACCTGCCTTTTGAGCTTTGCCCATAAATTTTTAATAGGATTGAGATCAGGGCTTTGTGATGGTCACTCCAAAACATTGACTTTATTATCCTTAAGCCACTTTGTAACCATTTTGGCTGTATGCTTCCCTCCTGCAGCAAATCAACCCCACAACATGAAATGCCAGCTTGTAGCATTAGTACAAAATAGCACATCAAATTGAACATTGGCATTCCACTGTCCTGTGCAGGTTTTAGGTAATTAACTCTGGTTGTAAAAGCCAAAAGGACATCTGACTCATGTATGCTGAAACATACACAGGAGCCAATGCAGTCCTGTTTAGGATAAAATTCTATTTACGTGTTTTTTTTTCTTCTTCAATAGGATGAGTTCAGAAGATGGTTTTGTGCAAAAGTGCGGATACGTTTGTGCCCAGGAACTGATCCCTTTCGAAGTCCTGAGTCCTTGGCAACTAAAGTGATCAATGGTCACACAAGTCACTTACCTGAGAGTCCTACCGAGCAGAGTGAAGATCATCCAATGAATGATGCAACGATTCCACTAAACGAGGTGAAAACTATAGGCCTAGTTTATGAAAAATTTCTACCAGTAACCTGGTCTTTGTTGTCCATAGCTAGCAATCATAGCTCCGTTTTCATATATTATGTTGCTCTAGAAAAATAAAAGTTGAGCTCTCATTGGTTGCTGTGGGCAAAAGAGAGTCTTTTATGTTTATTTCATAAATGAGGTCCTATATCTTTACAGTTGTATGTGTGTGTGAAAAGATTTAGGAATTCATTTATGAAACTGTTTAACAGTAAGACTCTTTGTTGCCCATATCAACCAATCAATCAGAACTCAAGTCACTAGTTTTCTGAGTAAATATATTTCTAAAGGTGCTATTGATTTGCAGTTCTCACCATGTATCGGTAACATCCAATCCAAACAGGCAAAGAAATAAAGAAATCAAACCATAGATGACCGTAATTAAGCTATGTTTAACAATGAGAAGTGACACAGGGAAAAAGTACTGAACAAATGAAGAAAGAGAGATGTAAAAAGCCATGGAAAGTCATGACACCAGTAATTAGAAAGCAATCCTGTCACTTAGTTAAATATCAGCTAGTTCAACTGATGACTTATAAAAAGGTGTCTTATTACCAAGGTGCCACACAAGAAACCTCTCATAATGGGTAAAACCAGTGAGCTGTCTCAAGACCTTCGCAACCTTACTGTTGTACAACATAGTGATGGCATGGGTTACAGAAGAATTTCTAAACTACTAAAAGCTCCAGTGAGCCCTTTGGAGCCATAATCCTGAAGTGGAAAGAACATCATTCACCATAAACCAGCCACAACCAGGTGCTCCCTGCAAGATTTCAGACAAAAAAGTTGACTAAGAGCCAAAAACCACCTGTGGAGAGCTACGGAAAGACCTGGAATCAGCAGGTACAATTGTTTAAAAGAAAACAATATGTACAGTAATGCACTCGATCTCCATGGCCTGTATGCACACTCACCACGCCAGACTCCATTGCTGAACAGAAAGCAGTAATTAAAAAGCCATGATTCCACCTTCTGAAAAATATCAGTTGATTCAAAACTGATGGCCTATAAAAGGTGTCTCATTACCAAGGTGCCACACAAGAAACATTTCATGATGCGTAAAACCTCTGAGCTGTGTCAAGACTTTCACAACCTTATTGTTGCAGAACAGATTGCTAAACTGAAGGTTCCAGTAAGCACTGTTGCACATTGGAACTGTTGTTCTAGAAGTGGAAAGAACATAATTTCACCATAAGGCCTCGTTCACACGGCTTATTTCGGACGGATTTGCCGACGGATTGACGATCGTCAATCCGTCGGCAAATCCGTCCGAAATAAGTCACAGCCTATTTTCTATTGATTTCAATAGAAAATAGGCGCGTCGTTCACACGACGCAAAATTCCGTTCCGGATTGCCGCCGCGGATTGACGACGGCAATCCGGACGGAAAAACAATTTGAGATGTCAATATTTCCCGGACGGATTCACCACCTACAATGATTGGAGATGGTGAATCCGTCGGGAAATCAGTTACAAATACTTCCCACACTTAGTGGCACTTATTTGCAACTGATTTTCAACTGATTTCAGAACGTATTTACATCGGAAATCCGTTGTAAATACGTTCTGAAATAAGCCGTGTGAACGAGGCCTAAGCTGACCACGATCAGGTGCTGCCTACAAGATTTCAGACAGAGGAGTGAAAACAATTATAAGAAGAGAAGAGCCAATGACCACCTGTGGAGAGCTATAGAAAGACCTAGAATCAGCAGGTACAATTGTTTTAACAAAAAGTAATGCACTCAACCTCCATGGCCTGTATTCATGCTCACCACGCAGCCAAGGCTGGGGAGTCGAAGTCTGTATCCTTCTTGGTGGAGTTGGAGTCGTTATAAAATGGACTGACTCAAAAAATATTTTATAAATTGCTACAGTTCAATGCAGTGCCAAGAGCAAGAGGAATTGAGTCTTGCCAGTGCCACTACTACTATATCTTCACACTCAACAGATGAGGAGTTTAATTTTGAAAAGTATTTGGATGACATGGAGCAATCAAAGCGCTGCCGCGGGAGAAAAAATTCTGCTCCCACAGCAAACAGATTGACCAGATTTCAACTGATTTTTTTCACTTGCTTTCAAAGAAGAGTTCAGCCGTTCATCAAAACTGACTGTGCCCGTGGCAATTCCTTTATATCCTGAAATTGTAAGAGATGTTGCCCATGTGGTCACCTCTTTGTCACCAACCCAAGTTACTGTAGAGAGGCCGTTCTCTAGCCTGGAAATAATAAGCAAATTTGAGGTAATCTATAAAGGATCTGATGGAGGCGATACTATTTCTCAGAATAAATTCATAGACTCCACAAATATTATTCAGGACGTTTTTGTTGAAAAATGTTTTTTTGCGACTTACTGCAGTGTTTTGCAGATTTACAGTGTATTAAAGTTTTTTGTGTTCTAAAGTTGTATCCACTAAATATATTTTATAAAACATGTAAAAGAGAAACATGGTCCATCCTTGCTATACGTTGATCTAATGCTTCTCAGCATAATTTTTTACAAAAATGAACAGGAGGTTCTTAGTATACTTTTTGATCAAAACGTATTTTCCCACTTCCACTTCACAGTGACCTCTTTAAAGTGGTTCCCTACACTAATGGGGGCTACACTGCATGGCGGCAGCAAAACCATACAGATGAGGGACACATCCCAGTGGCCCAACAGCACCACTGCTGCCAGACCTAGCCCCCCGGCTCGGGGCTGCACCATCACAGCAGCAATGGCCGTCACACAGCACCAACACCAAAAAAGGAAAGGTTGACACTGCTGCCTTGAAGTGGCAAGTGGGCCTATACGTTTTGATCAAAAAGTATGCTAAGAACCCCTTGTTTGTTTTTGTAAAGTTTTGCTGAGAAGCATTAGATCAACGTATGTTGTGAGGATGTGCGGTCCAAAAATCTCTCTCCCCTCCTAGTATAAGTATATTTTATGTTCTACCTAAAAAGCTTGATTATTGTATCATAAGGTGATAACAAGCCTGGTGCTACCACTGTAGTACTGTAAAGTTATCACTTAAACATGCGCCGTGTATGAGGAAGTTGGAGCTTTGCTTACCGATTTTGCAGTCCTGCACGCAAGACTCCATTGCTGAACAAAAAGCAAATTTAAAGTTTGCTCAGCAACATTTAGACAAGCCTGTGAAATACTGGGAGAATGTAATCTGATCAGATAAGACCAACATTTAACTCTTTGGATGCCATAATACACTATACATGGAGGCTAGAAGGCACTGCTATATCACCCCAAAAACACCATGCCAACAGTGAGGTTTGGAGGTAAGAACATCATGGTGTGGGGCATACTGAACTGGCAAACTTTATATAACTGAAGGAAGGATGAATGGACAAATGTTCAGATATTCTTGATTCAAATCTGCTGCCATCTACCAGGATGATGAAGATGAAATGTGGGTGGACATTTCAGAAAGACAATGATCCCAAACACACGGCCAAGGAAACTCTCAATTGGTTTCAGAGAGAGAAGAAAAAGCTGCTAGAATGACCCAGCCAATCACCTGACCTGAATCTAAGGGTTCGTTCACACGGCTGATTTGGGCACTGATTTCAGCCGTACTGCGTGCCGTATTTGCGCTGCAGTACGGCTGAAATCCGTCTCTCTCATTACGGTAATCCATAGTTCTTATAGAGAACTATGGATTCCGTCTCCTCTCCCCGCTCAGCGAATACACCGGGCGGGGAGAAAGTGACATGTCAATTATTTAAAGGGTGTGTAGCGCATGAATAATGCATGTCTATGGGGCCGGGTGGGGTTGCGCCCCCCCGCTGCCAGCCGGCGTAATTGCGGGGCGAAATCCGTCCCCGCAATTACGTCGGCAATAAGCCGTGTGAACTAGCCCTAATAAAAAAAAATCTATGGAAGGAGCTAAAGCTCAGAGTTCGTTGAACGAGCCCACGTTCAATATGTACACAATTTGCAGAAATTCGGTTTTGTGCCTTTTAACGAAACAAAATGAATGATTCATGGAAAATCTGCCATGACTGCACTGCAAAGGCAAGTGAGGACAAGATGGACGAAAGTAAAGTCTAACATCTGAAAATCCACAGCACGGTGTTGTATAACTGAATGGGGCTAATAAAATAAACAGTTATTGATATATATATATTTTTTTTAGTTGGAAACCTCTTAATATGCCAGGTTTGGATCAGGTCGTGCCGAGTATTGCTATGCAGATATTCTCTGTTTAGAGCTATATTTAGCTGCAGCAGTGCTAAGCTTTGTTCAGCACAAGCACAGAAACAGAAGCTTATTGTATAATATAGTAATGCAGTGTGTATGGAGCATTTAGCTGCCAATTAACATGGAAGCTGGAAGTCTGGCCTGTGTCCATGCTTGTAAATCGGGAAGATACTAGGTGGAGGCAGACTCTTTCCTGGAGAAGTGTCGGGTAAAGGCTTTTAACAGCCAAGCGATAGTAGTTTTGGTTCATGTAGTTTGGTGCGGAGCTGTTTTTTTTTTTTTTCCCCCTCCTCCTGTTTGAAAATGACTCAAATGTTTTCTTTTTACGCGGGTTTTTCATTATTTTTGGCATCACAGTTGTGACTTACTACGGGGAAAAAAATTGCATCAAACATTCAACTACTTTTCAAAGTCCCTGGCTTTTGGGTTAGTGGGGTGTTCCATGTAACCCCCTTAAGGCGGGGCCCCCAACGACAGGGGACAAAAAAATTGGGCCCGGTTTTTTTTTACCGGGGTATTTTGTCCGGTTTTTTTGTGGCTCGGGAAAAAAAGGGCCGTGGGGGGGGGGGGGGGTTTTTTCTCCCTTTTCCCCCTTCCCCTTTTTTCCTTTCCTTGGGTATGGCCCCCCCTTAACATTTGAACCCTTTGTATGGGCCAAGTTCCATAAGGTTCCCCGGGGGGGGTCCGGGGGGCTAAAAAACCGTTGGCAAAAAAACCCCCTGGTGGGGACTGCTGCAGGGGTTTTTCCTTAGAGCCCCTTGTGCCTAGGATTTGCCCGGGGTTTTTGCAAAAACCGAAAAAACCGGGGGTGAAAAAACCGGGCCCAAAAACCCCCGTTCAGGGGGGACTTTCGTTATAATTTGGGTAATGAAAGTTTAGTATAGAAAACTAGAAAGGGGGAATGTCTTCTTTGGGGGGGCCCCATAACGGTTTTAGTTTTAAATTTTTTTTTGGGCCCCCACAAAGCATTTTGCCTATAAAGGGGGCCAATTATGGAAAGGACCCTGAGAAGTTAAAAAGCGCCCTTATTGGAATGTAACAAGCCCTCAATTTTCCTTTTGGGAACCCACTAAAGGTCTTTAGAAAAAAAAGGGGGAAATTAGCCAAACCCCAGTATCCCCTTCATCTGCATACAGCAACTGTTTGGGGGGTTTTGGGCCCCTCTTTTTCAGTGCAGAGCAGAGCGATAAAAAGGCTGGCTGGGAAAGGAGGCAATGAGTGGTTTTCAGAAGGGGAATTCCTCTCCTTGGGGGGGGAGCCCCAAATATGAGGGCTTGGCTAATATAAAATTTTTTTTCAAAAAGACCAGTGGTTTAAAAAAAAAAATTTAAAGGTTTTTTTAAAACCAAAATTAAAAGGCGCGAGCTTCTCAGCTCCTTGTGATATTTTAAACCATTTTGTAATATGCATTTTTCCCCAAACATTAAAATGACCTAAAAAAATGTAAGCCTTTAGGGGACTGGACTCTGTCAGGGATTTTTTTTTTCCTTTTTTTTTTTAAAATCCAAGATATTAATTTTTGTCTTTTTTACATTTTAAAGCTTTATTTTTTTCACTATTGTTGTACAATGAATTATTTCATTTTTATTTTTTCAGTTTTTTTTTTAACCCAACCCCTTAAAACAAACCTTAGTACGAATCCTTTACCCCCGGGTCCTTTGGGGGGTTTTTAACCGCACCTGACGTATGGAAAACGCCCCTGGGGAAAACCGCGAACTCAAAAAGCAGAGTTCCCCCGGATGGGGCCCCGGGGGGGCAGCTGTATTTTACAGCTGACATCCGCACCCCGTCGGCCCCGACCCCGGATCCTCCGGGGGGGAAAAACCCCTTTAAATTTTTATCGAACAGACGGGCGAAATAACTAAGAAGAAGCGGAGGAAATCGCCCCCTCCTGCGTCTCTGTCGGGGGACAACGACCGGTTTGGGGCAGGGGGTCCCACTCCTGCCTCCCACGGGACAAAAGGGGGGGAAAGAATCCCTTTTCCGGGTTTGTCTTTGACGTCACGCCCCCCGGGGGCTCTGGCCCGTGGGCATGCCCTGGCATGGGAAAACTGAAATTTTTACCATAGGGGAAACCATTTCATAAATAAAAAAGGGCTATGCCTGATTTCCCTTTTTAAAATTGAGGATTTTAAAGATCTCCCCACCCCCAAATACCCCTATGGGGAAAAGTAAAATAAAAATGTGAAAAATAAAAAAAAAGAAAAAAAAAAAGGTGAAAAAAAAATTTAAATAAAAACAAACTTTAAAAAAATAAAATAAAAATACGAACCCCCGGGCCCTTTTTTCCCTTTTCAAACCCCAATCGCCCCAAAAAAAAAATCAAAAAAAAAAAAAAGGTACCCAAAATTTTTGGTATCGCCGCGTGCGTATCGACCCTCCCCTAAAAATCTGAATTTTTAAATTAACCCGTCCCGGTTGAAGGGCTTTAAAAAAAAAAAACAAAAAAAAAAAATCACAAAATTTAAAAGGGATTATTTGTTCATCCCCCCCGAACATAAAATGGAAAAAAAAGCGATAAAAAAAACTCCTTTAAACCCCAAGGGTTGAAACCCCAATTAAAACGCCCGTTCATCCCGCAAAAAAAAAATCCTTTTCAGTCTGTTTAAGGGAAAAAAAAAAAATGTATAGCTTTTAAAGAAGATAGCGATGCATAAATTTTGTTTTAAAAACACTAAAAAAAAACTTTTCCCCTTTTTTTTTTTTAAAGTGCTTCAACAAAAAAAAAACTATATAATAGGGTTTACCCGCCATAACCCTTTAAGGACCCAAAAGTAAAGCAAACTTATCACGGATACTGCACGGTGGCCCTGAAAAAAAAAAAAAACAAAATTAAGGATTGCAGTTTTTTTTCTTCACCCGGCCCCTCCAAAAAAAGGGGATTTTAAAAGCAAATCAAAAAAGCCTTGTCCCCCCCCAAAAAATTGATACTTTTCAAAAAGTCAACTAAATTCGCAAAAAACAAGCCCCTTTACACAGTTTCCAAGCACAGGATAAAATTTTTAAAAAGTTATGGCTCTCAACAAGGGGCGTTGCAAAACGTATTTTCCGGGTTGAATAAAATGTTTTTTTTAAATGAAAAAGCAGTAAAAAAAAAAAAATATAAAAAAATGGGGTATGGTAATCGTATTGCCCCTTCCTGAGTAAAGCTCCCAAGTAAAAAAATTTCCGTACAGTGCCCGTATAAAAATAAAAAAAAAAAAAACCCCAAAACCAAGATTTGCTGTTATTTTTTTAAAACATTTTCAAAAAATGGGAAGAATAAACCTCAAAATTCACCCCAAAATTTGGTACCAATAAAAAACTTAATTTAACCCCCAAATCCCCCAAAAAAGGCCCTTACACAGTTTCCTCACACAGCAAAATAAAAAAGTTTATGGCTGTCAAGAAAAAGGGACAACATAAAAATTTCAATTTTTATAGCCCGAAATTTTCTCCCTGGAAAAAGAAATAAAACAAAAAAAACTAAATATAAATTTTTAAAAAAAATTGAAATTTTTTGTCCGTCCCCAAAAATAAATTTTTATAATCATTTTAAAAAGCAGGGGAAAATGCGAAAAATTGAAATTTCAAAAAACCCAATAAAACCCGAAAACTGCGATTTTTCCCCCCCCCCCTTTTCAAGGGAAAAATCCCAAAAAAAAATTTAGGGGAAAACAAAGTGGCCAAAAATGCAGAAACATTTTTTTTTGGTTTCCCTGTTGGGTTTTTGAAACCCAAAAATGGGGTGCGACTTCTGGAAGGTTTTCGCCTTTTTTCTGTATTTGGGGGTTTTGCGGGACATCCCCCCAAAAAATCTTCTTTCCAAAAGTCCAAAATAGCGCTTTCCCCATTGTCCCCTTTCCCCTTTGCGCCCAAACAGCGTTTAAAAACCCACATGTAGGATATTGCCGGGAATTTGGAAAAAAATTGTTTTTAAACAAAGTTTTGGGGTTTTTTTTTTACGGTTTTCCTTGTAATTTAAAAACATTTTAAGCAAAAAATTGAATTTAAATTAAAAAAAAATTTTTTTTTAATTTTTTCCCACGGGTTTTTATGCTAAAAAAATTTTTTGAAACCTGGGGGGGTCTATATCCTCAATTGAAACCCCGGGGAAAAAACCCTTTAAAGGGTTTGGGGTTTTATTTTTCCAAAATGGGGTTCTTTTTAAAAGGGGTGTTTTTTAAGTTTTAGCCCCTTTGGGGGTGTCCCCAACCTGAAAGGGGCCCCCAAAATAAAATCGTATTGAAATGAAACCCCCAGGTAAAAGAAGTGCTCCTTCTATTCGGGGTTTTTAAGGTTTGACCCCAAATTTAATTTGCACAAAGGGGCCAAATAGGGGATATCCTAAAAAAACGGTAGCCGGGGGGAATTTTGATATTAATTGCTTTTTACCTAGTAACTTTTTCCGGGTTATTCCAGTGTTTAATGGATAAATTTTGAAAACTGAAAAAAAAAAAGGGGAAATTTTTAAAATTTCCCCTCCACTTTTGCTTTAATTTCGTGAAATATCAAGGTTTTTAAAATTTCCCAAAAATAGTGTTGTAAAATCCTTTAAGGGGGTTTGTTTTTTTCGGGATGGCCATTTTTGGGGGGAAATCAAAAAATGCTCCCCCCTAAAAGCCACGTCGGGAACTGGAGTGGGCCCCTAAAAAAATGTAAAATTTGAAAATTTTTTTTTGAAAATGTGAGAAAATTATTTAATTTTTAAATTTTTTTAACCCCTAATGCGTAAAAAAAAAAAAAAGACTTTTAAAATAAAATTATGCCAACCTAAAAGGGCTTTTATGGAAAATGCAAGTTTTAACCTATTTTGTGGTGTTTAAATTATCTGTTTTTGGCCCCAGAAAAATTTTAGCAATTTTAAAAATCGAAATTTTTTTCCAAAATTTTCTTAAAATTAATTTTATTTTTTTTTTCACAAACAAAAAAGGTTTTTGGTAAGGGGGAATAAAAATTTTTTTAAAATAATTTAAAAAGCACAATGGGGTCACGAGAAAAAAAATTCCTTAAATTTACTTTTAATTAGGTAAAAGGGGCCCAAAAAGGTTAAATTCTCACATAAAATTGACACATGTCAAATTTAAAAATGGGTTTTTTGTGTCGGAAGGTAAAAACAGGTGGGCCCTTTAAAGGGGGTTTTAAAAGGAATTAAAAAAAGTCACCTTGGTTTTAGATTCCTTTTAATATACAGTGTGCAGTCTATTTACTTTAGCACAAGTTTTCCTTTTTAACACAGACATTCATATTGTTGCATCTGTTTGTGCTTGAGATACATTTTAAAAACCACATAAAAACGCATGCAATTTTTCAGAAATGCTTATGCTTTTATATGTGATTTAAATTTAGAACACCTTGGTGAAATATTTGCCAGATGGAAGTTGCTTTAAAAAAATTCGGTTTTATGCCATTTTATTTATTGATATGCGACATGTGAACTCAGCCTTAAAGGGGATTTGCCACCAAAACCAAGTACTGACCCCCTTCAGGAAAGAGAGAAAGTTTAAAACAAATCATGCTGAGCCCTAAAAGAACATTGGAGAGAGGGAGAGGGGAAGGGGGGGAGTGAGGAACCCAAAGGGAGCGCTCAAAACAAAAAGGGAACAAAAAAAACGTAAAACAGGGGAAATTCAATACGCAAGACAAAAGGTTTCTTACACGCACTATCAGGAGAAACCCTTTAAATTTTGTTTAAAAGCTAAGGTAAAGAAAACCAAATCACGCACCCAAGGGACAGGACGCAAAACCACACGGGGCCAAAAGCAAGAGCCTGCAAAAGGGGGATAAATGTGAAGTTTCCCTTTAAAAAAATTCAAACTAAAAACTTGTGAATTCTTAAACAAAAGAGAGCCCTTTTTTTAAAAAAGAAAAATTGAAAGTTTTTAAATGGGAAAAGCCAGGGATCTAATAACACTACAGTAGTTATTCTGTAAACAAAAAAAAAAACCATTTTTGCTCCCCCGGTGCCTTAAAAGGGAACCATTCATTCTGCCTGTAAATCAATAAGAAGTGATTCAGGGAAAAGGCTGGCCCCCTTTAAAGCTCCTGGTCGGACTGGGTCTTTGTGGAAACCCAAAAGGGGGGTTTGAGAAATGCGGGAAAGCTCTCAGAGTTTTCATTTTTTTTTAAATCACATTTATTTAAAAAAAAGGTGATTAAAAAACCCTTTTTGGGAAAGGTTTCCCCAAACGTCAACATTACAGGGGGGAAAAACCCCCCTTTAAAGGGGTTTTCCCCCCATGGGATGTTTCACAGAGCCTGCTCTTCACAGCCAGCTTCAGACTCCCACTTCCTGTACAAGCTGTGGGCGATTCTACAGCAGTGACTGATATTTCAGAGCTACTATTTCTAGCTGAGCCTGTTAGAGAGACTTTGGTGAAGGACAAGTCTAAATAGCAGGGCAGAAGGCTACAGGCTCTGAAGAGTTAGTTTTGTCATTAAGAAAGATAAACAATCTCCTGTGCTAATGATGAGATACATATACGGCGTCTAAATGAATGAGGAATGGTGCGCCCCAGTCCTCACATGCGATCGGTTGCCATGTCGACAGGAAGCCTTATGCAGGCTTCAGTAGCTGCCATGTATGTATATAGGTTACACCCTTCCATAGGCAGGGTGTAATAGGTAATGAATGAAAATACTATATACGACAGAACAATAGTGCTGCTGTGTATAGGACAAGCAATTGTGCACCCTATTGGTCACGTATCCTAGAGGGACTAAGTATTAAGGTAAAAATAAAAGTTTAAAAACATTCATCATTAAAAGTCCCTTTTGCCATTTTACAAATAAAAAAATAAATAAAAAAGTTGGTATAATTGGTATTGCTGCGTTTGTCCGATCTATTAAAATATAACATCATTTATCCTGTATGCTAAACACTGTAGAAGAAAAAAATTCCAAATGGCAAAATTAAGATTTAGATTTTTTTTGGGTTATTTCATATCCCCAAAAAATGGAGTAACAGTGATTTTAAAAAGTTGCACCATGTACCAAGAAAATCTGCACTTCAGCCCATAAAAAAAGAGCCTTCACTCAAGTCTATAGGTGAGAAAACAAAAGAATTATTGGTCACAGAATTTGGCTTTCCAGTAAAAAAAAAAAAAAAAAATGTACTTGTACTTATGCATTGCTAAACCTCTACAAATTTGGGATCGCCGGAATTTTGTTGACCTACAGAATACAGGACATCATTTATACCAAAAAGTTGACTTCATAAAAACGAACCTCCCTTGCAAAAAAGGCGCAATTGTGGGGTTTTTTTGTGTTTTTTTTAAACCATTTTTTCCCACACACAGACTTTTTTTTTTGAGTTTCCCAGTACATGCCTGGATTATCACACCGTTCTAGCTGGAAGCTGAGAGGACATGCTATACCTTATATTTGCCCGCCCTCTAGGTAGTTCTCCTGAACTAATTGCTTTACATTTCTAAGAACTATAGTAATGAGATAACTATTATTGCATAGTCTTTGGACTCAGAATTGTTTTTTAGTGTTATTTCTTGTGTACTTTATTCAGATATACATTCTGATCCCTAACATTGGTCTTGACATTAATCTATACTGTTTTTCTATAGGGGTCTAGATGATAGGGTTTCTTGTGCCGCTATGCACACTGAGCAAAGCAAAGGATTAAGTAAAGAACTCCATGATTATAGGTACGTGCCTCCCATTTGTGTTCAATAAACTACTACTCCATGCTGTTAAGCATTTTTTCGTAATTATTTCAGATTTAGTCACTGGTGGGAAAGTCTTTAAGGGTATGTTCACATGGCGTAATTGCGGCGTGCATTTATCTGTGTATTTGCGCTTTATACGCTGCGAAATGCCGCCACAATTACGGTAATTCATAGCTCTTCTAGAGAACTGAGTTACGCCTCGTCTCCCTGGGTGTACTATACGATCGTATCATATCATACGCCTACGGAGAGAAGTGACATGGCGCCACTGATAATAGAAGTGACATGGCGCCCCAGTACGCCGTATGAACATACCCTAAGTATACAGTATTTTGTGTTATCTCATCACTACTTTTTCACACCCAATTGTTTGTACCATGTTATAAATTTTTATAACAAATGGTAATTAACATGCAAACCATATAGTGTTAATTTGGATGATTTGCATTGCCATTTCACAGAATACAAATTCAGATTGTTAATATTTGTTTTACCTGCGCACTTTATTCTTCTATAATTGCCAAAGTTTACTTTTGTTTTCATGGCAACTGTGGGTGGATTTTGGGTCGCTGGTTGGAACTATGGTGCCCATCCTGTATGACTCTTGTTTGTGGACAACTTAAAGGGGTTGTCTCACTACAAGGATTGCTTTTTATGTTAAAGATCTTGCAAAAACAAGTCACTTTGCAATTTATGTCCAGTAACAGTTTACTACCTATTCCTGAGATATCCCCTCTTGTATGGGCTGCATCAGCTCCTCAGGGTGCTATAGCTACAGAACTGTTTACTCGCTCATGATAGGCTTCCAGCACTGGTTGCTATAGCTACAGACCTGGCTTCTACTGCAGCCCAGTAGAAGCCAGTAAACACGCCCCTGAATTCAAAATGAAACCAAGAACACAGGACTGAGTTAAGATGAATCAATGTAGTGAGACAACCCCTTTAAAGGGAAGTTGACCGCTGGTTCATGCTGCCTGAATACTGTCCAACATGAAATAGCTGCAGGTTTCCTGGTCTTAGTAACATTTGTTTTACTCTGAAACACTGTGGTGTTTCAGAGTTAAACTGAGCTGGATATGAGGAGAAGCCACTGCATCTGGGAGAAAAAAAATAGCTGTGCATCTTCTCTCCACCTCTTCAGTTTAACTGACAGCTCTCTACCCTGTTTATCTGTATAGCTGTTATTTAAAGGGTTGTTTCCACGAAGCCACTAATATGTTAAAGAGAACCTGTCACATAGTTTTTGCCCCCCCAGGCGGAGGAAAGAACAAGCAAGTGTCAGACATGCTTTAAGATGCTGTAGTTTTCGTTTATTTAATGCTCAAATCTGCAGTTTTCAGCCAAAAGAGTCATTCGAAGAGTCCTTCAGACTGTCAGTTTTTTTCAAACCCGGCCAATCGGAGGCTAGCCCCGCCCATCTCAACTGATAACTCTATTACTTTGAATAGGTAGAAACATGTGAATAACTGTTAGTGGGCGGAGCTAGCTTTGGTGGGTGGAGCTAACACCTGCTCATGAATAAGATTTAAGGGGTAAATGCTCTAAAACTCCAGCATCTTACAGAATAAGGGGCACAGTGCTGGGAACAGCAGGTCTGACACTAGCTTGTGCTGCCCTCAGCAAGGGGGGCATAAACTATGTGACAGGTTCCCTTTAAGGTCATTAATATCTTGCTACAAGCCGATCGTGTTCCAGAATGAGGAGGGCAGCGCTTGCGGTCGTTCTACCCATTTATTTCTATGGGAGTTACAAATCTAGCCAAGCTAAGTCCCCCGACTATATTCAGAACGTCCATAGAAATGAATGGGGAGGACAGCTGTAAGCACTGCCCTCCCCATTCTGAAACACGTTTAGTTTGTAGCCTTAACGAGAAAGTGTCTTTGTGGGAACTTCCCTTTTGTGTTGAGAAGTTTGAGTTTAGAGTTCTCTCCAGCCCTTGCTGGTGTCTCCTATACTTGGATCAGTTTTTACAGTTTACGCTGAAACACTTAAGGGCCACATGTATGAAACGGTTTTGGTCTAAAATTCACTTTTTTGCCCAAAGGTTTCTATGGGGAAAAAAGTGAGTTTTAGACCAATGTGGCCCTAACTTTTCAAAGTAAAGCATAGCTTACCGAGACAGGACACCGACCGCAGTTCCGTGATGTCCGTTGCTTGGGCAGCCTGAATGTTCTTGCCAGTTCCCTCTAAACTTTATTAGGCCTTAAAATTAATATCTCAGTTGTCTTCAAAAGGACAAGTTTTAACCTTACCTTAATCTTAAATACTGTGAGCTGGTGCCAAGAGAAGGAGTCTGAGATTTTTCATGCAGGATTTTTCTTCCATCAGCCAGTTGTGATTGATTAGGGTGTGTTCACACGGCTTATTTTGGGGCTCGTTTTGCCACTTATTTTGCGGCGTACTGTGCTTAATACTCGGGGAAATGCGTCGCATAATTACGGTAATCCATAGTTCTCGTAGAGAACTATGGATTATGTCTCTTCTCTCTGCTCGTACAATATGATCGTATTGTACGCGCGGGGAGATAAGTGACATGTCAAATATTTGTGGCGAATACGCGCCGCAAGTAATGCATGTCTATGGGGTCGGCGGTCGGCCCCCCCGCGCTGCGGGAGTACGCGCGTATTAGCGTGAGCTCCCGAAACACATGATGTATTGTGGCGCGTACTGTACGTGCTACAGTACATCGTGTGAACATGCCCTTAGCAAAAAAACTAAAACTTCATCATAGCTCGTGGTGGAAGTATGAAGCTCACACAGAATATTTTGGGCTCCTTTTACCAACACCCTGTTGCTGAACTGTGCATGCACAAGAAGCATTGGAGCCAGATGCTACCACATTAAATACAGTATAAGTAGGGTAACGTGTTTATAGGTGCTGTAACAGATGTGTTCATTTATGTGAAAGGATGCGGTTCAGTAAAATAATACACAATCACCCAGCCATACAGGAAATAGAGGAAAATAAAATTCATGTAACTAAACCTCAAAGAGTACTATCCCCCAGGAGGTTGCCTTAGTCTTTATAGTGTGTTTGAAATATACTGATGCAAGCAGATATGAACCATAACCTGTTGGTGCCATAACAGTATATTTTCAACACAACAGAATATTTTACTAGACAACCCCTTTAAGGGTGAATGCACATGGGATGGACTTTCTGTTAGTTTTGGTCCGGATTTTGTTGTGGTTTTAATTGCAGAGTTTACCACGTTGACTTCAATGGAGAAAGACCATATCTACAGGAAATGTTTTTTCTGTAGATTTTAGTTCAATGGAATAAGACGAAATCCAAAATCTACTTAAAAAAAGTCTTCAACAAAATCCATAGCAAATCCATCCTGTGTGCATTCAGCCTAAAATTCTACTTGCTTTTCAGTAAGCTAACGTTAAATTCACTTTACTCTCTTTCAGAAAGTTATTTTATGGAATAAATGAAATTACTGTTAAAGTGCCTTCTCTTTTTAAGCTTCTAATAAAGGAGGTAAGTGAAATCCTTGGTTAGAGAATGTTGCACCACTTATTTATGTTGATAATGTTATGTAAGAAGTGCTGGCTTACTAGTTACATGATATAGTACAAAGTTCAGTCTTTTTACTTCATTACTTATTACTATATAATCTTCAGATAATCCACGTCATATCAGTATGATCTTTCTCATACCGTGCTTAGAACAGTCCTAATCAAATGATCAAAGCACAGAGCCTATACGACTTAACAATCTTTTCCTAAAGCTATGAAGCAGAGGGATTAAATATTGCTAAATATCTAGAAAAAGAGATTTGTTACAAAACTTCTGTTGCTAACCATGAATTTAAAGCTGATTTGGGTAATACTACACTTGGCAAGGATTCTTATTGATTGTCTTTGGTAATGGATTATAATTTCTTGTCACAGTCTTGCACACTAGATTCACTTGACATTTACCATTTTTAAAATGTATTCTGATTGTTATCTACCATATATTCTCGAGTATAAGCCGAGGCACCTTATTTTTGCACAAAAAACTGGGAAAACTTATTGACTCGAGTATAAGCCTAGGGTGGAAATGCAAGTACTGGTACATTTCAAAAATAAAAATGGATACCAATAAAATTACATAGGCAGGTATAGGCAGGTATATGTCCTCCATAGGCAGGTAGAGGCAGTTCAATGTCCCCCATAGGTAGGTATATGTCCCCTATAGGCAGATATAGACAGGTATATGTCCCCCATAGGCAAGCATAGGCAGGTATATATCCCCCATAGCCAGGTATATGTCCCCCATAGGTTGGTATAGGCAGTTTAATGTCCCCCATAGGCAGGTATAGACAGGTAAATGTCCACCATAGGCAGGTAGCTGCTCATATGCGCTACGTCTTCTGGCTCAGGCGGCATGATGTCATCAGGCCATGCAGACAGCGTGATGACATGTGCTGGAAGCCCGCAAGTACATCACCCCACAAAAATGTGGGTTGGTGTACTCACTTTGTGAGATATATATAATGCACACACACCCATTATATATATATATATATAAAATGTGTGCATAATATATATCTCACAAAGTGAGTACACTACCTCACATTTTTGTAAATATTGTATTATATCTTTTCATGGGACAACACTGAAGAAATGACGCCTTGATACAATCTAAAGTAGTCCGTGTACAGCTTGTGTAATTCAACACCCAGCCATCAATGTCTAAACCCGTGGCAGCAAAAATGAGTACACCCCTAAGTGAAAATGGACAAATTGGGCCCAAAGTGTTAATATTTTGTGTGGCCTCCATTATTTTCCGGTACTGCCCTAACTCTCTTGGTTAAGGAGTTCACTAGAGCTTCACAGGATGCCCCACAGATCCTCAATAGGGTTTAGGTCTGGAGACATACTTGGCCAGTCCAGCACCTTTACACTCAATTTCTTTAGCAAGGCAGAGGTCATTTTGGAGATGTTTGGGGTTGTCATCATGTTGGAATACTGCCCTGCCGCCCTGTTTCTGAGGGAAGGGAATCATTCTGTGCCTCAGTATGTTGCAGTACATGTTGGCATTCATATTTCCCTCAAAGAACTGTAGCTCCCCACAGCCGAAGGCACTCATGCAGCCCCAAACCATGACACTCCCACCATCATGCTTAACTGTAGGCAAGACACGTGTCTTTGTGCTCCTCACCTGGTTACTGTCGCACACTCATGACAACCGTCTGAACCAAATAAGTTTATTTGGTCTCATCAGAACACAGGACATGGTTCCAGTAATCCATGTCCTTAGTCTGATTGCCTTCAGCAAACTTATTGCAGGCTTTCTTGTGCATCATCTTTAGAAGAGGCTTTCTTCTGGGACAACAGCCATGCAGACCAGTTTGATGCAGTGTGAGGCGTATGGTCTGAGCACTGACTGGTTAACAACCTCCTTTTCCCCTCCACCCCTCTAACCTCTGCAGCAATGCTGGCAGCACTCATACCTCTGTTTTGAAAAGACAGTCTCTGGATACGATGCTGAGCACGTGAACTCAGCTTCTTTGATCGACCATGAGGAGGCCTGGTGTGAATGGACTGTGTCTTGTTAAACCACTGTATGGTCTTTTCCACTGTGTTGCAGCTCCGTTTCAGGGTGTTAGCAATTTTCTTATAAACTAGGCCATCTTCATGTAGAGCAACAATTCTTTTTTTTTCCAGATCCTCAGACAGTTCCTTGCCATGATGTGCAATGTTGAGGTTCTGTTCCCCATTCACACCTAAGACCATGTAACACTAATGAGTCAAATGACACCGTGGAGGGAAAATTGGGCACTTAGGGGTGTACTTACTTTTGTTGCCAGTGGTTTAGACATTGATGGCTGTGTGTTGAGTTGTTTTGAGGGCATATCAAATTTACCGTATATACTTGAGTATAAGCCGACCTGAATATAAGCCGAGGCACCTACTTTTGCCACAGAAAACCGGGAAAACTTCTTGACTCAAGTATAAGCCTAGGGTGGAAAATGCAGCGGCTACTGGTAAATTTTAAAAATGAAAAAGGATACCAATAAAATTACATAGGCAGTTTAATGTCCCCCATAGGCAGGTATATGTCCTCCATAGGCAGGTATTGGTAGTTTAATGCCCCTCAAAGGCAGGTATATGTCCCCCCCCCATAGGCATGTATAGGCAGGTATATGTCCCTTCATAGGCAATTATAGGCAGGTATACACTCACCGGCCACTTTATTAGGTACACCATGCTAGTAACGGGTTGGACCCCCTTTTGCCTTCAGAACTGCCTCAATTCTTCGTGGTCATAGATTCCACAAGGTGGTTGTCAACGATGCTCAATTGGTACCAAGGGGCCCAAAGAGTGCCAAGAAAATATTCCCCACACCATGACACCACCACCACCAGCCTGAACCGTTGATACAAGGCAGGATGGATCCATGCTTTCATGTTGTTGACGCCCAAATTCTGACCCTACCATCCGAATGTCGCCCGCAGAAAAAAAGACTCATCAGACCAGGCAATGTTTTTCCAATCTTCTTACTGTCCAAATTTTCGATGAGCTTGGGCAAATTGGGGGCCTCAGTTTCCTGTTTTTTAGCTGAAAGGAGTGGCACCCGGTGTGGTCTTCTGCTGCTGTAGCCCATCTGCCTCAAAGTTCGCCGTACTGTGCGTTCAGAGATGCTCTTTCTGCCTACCTTGGTTGTAACGGGTGGCTATTTGAGTCACTGTTGCCTTTTTATCAGCTCGAACCCGTCTGCCCATTCTCCTTTGACCTCTGACATCAACAAGGCATTTCCGCCCACAGGACTGCCGCTCACTGGATGTTTTTTCTTTTTCGGACCATTCTCTGTAAACCCTAGAGATGGTTTTGCGTGAAAATCCCCGGAGATTAGCATTTCTGAAATACTCAACCAGCCCTTCTGGCACCAACAACCAAGCCACGTTCAAAGGGACTCAAACACCTTTCTTCCCCTACTGTGCACATTTAATGCAGGGGATTGCTTGACATGCTAAGCCAAATCACTGAGTTGCCCCCAGTGATTGGCTGATTAGAAAATTTAAATGTTTAAAGAGCGTTGGAAAAAGGTTACTAATAAAGTGGGCCCTGAGTGTATGTCCCCTCAAGGCCCGGTTATAGGGGAATTATAGGCAGTTATTTGCCCCTTTAAAGGAAGTTTAAAGGCAGGGCTCTTTGAAAAAAAAAAAACAAGTACTCACCTTTCCCCGCCGCTCCGAGGCTCTCATGGTGATCCGTCTACTGGCACAGGCGGCGTGAGTCATAGAAACCCCGCTTGTGAGAACTGGGAAGTCTGCTTGTGGCCTTCCAGACTCCCAGGAGCCGCATACAGCTGAAGCCGCCGGTGCCCGGGCCATGGCAACGCCCGTGTGCTGACAGGTGACCGGAGAGTCAGCTGTATGAGCTCCCAGGGTTTTAATACGCTGCAAAAAATCGCGACAGTGCCGGAAGCGTCGGCTAAAAGGGATTCAGCGTATGTACAAAGTAAAAAGGGGCATCGGTGTACAGACGTTTTTCAAATCGGCCTTACAAACTATGTCACTATGTTACAGTGTTGTAGTCCTCCTTTCTGAAATCATTATAGAGTCTGTTCGCATATTCCAGATGTGAGCCTATTAGGTATGTTGCTATACACTTGGTATGATGTCACCAGCTGATTATTGTACTGAAAGATGATGCACTTTACATCTTTTAATGTACTTAAGCATGGACACAACTATTTTTTTAATAAGATGAGTTAAAAAAAATGTAAATGCAGAGAGAGTGGTCAAGATAAGCCTTCCTCTATCTCTGAAACCAAACAAAATCAGAACAGCAAGGTATTTGGTAAAGGTCTTTATTTACCTTTGTCTGCATGTTTAAAACGAATCATTGTGGTGAGAAAACCCCTTTAAATGCAGTGACGCGGTATTCTGGATTTAGGAGATAAGAATCTCGAATACTTCACGAGGCCCTCAGCTGTTTGCACCTAACACTCCTGTAGTCCCACTGGATGTCTTGTATGCAGTAATGTGATCATGAAGTTACTTTAAGTCAATTATTTATATGTAGTGATGAAGAAATATTATCTTGCATTCTTTGTTTTCATGGTTGTATTCTTTTCTTCCAGGTTCTCAATCCTTTTTACATTTTTCAGCTGTTCAGTGTTATTTTGGGGGAGCACAAGAATTTTACTACATGACTTGCCATTGTGTTAATGTCTGTAATATCCATTATCAGTTCTCTCTACACCATTAAAAAGGTGCGTTCTTCACTAATTTGGTCTTCCATTACAAATTGCTGTTGCTTATTATCCATATTAGTACGATACTTTAAATGTATGCAGGATATCGCCTGTTAAGAGGGAAAAAATACCAACCTTTTTTTTTTAAAGGTTTCATTGTGCATTATTTATTTATTTTTATCATGAAAATTTTTATTCTTTTATAAATTTTTTAAAATAACATAACATATCGTCACTATTGTGCATTATTTTAAGTGCTGTGCTTTTAACTCCTTACCGACCTATGACGTATTATTTCACAGCCTGCCTGCGCTGTTTATCCCCTTAGACACCGCGGCAAAATTTTTAAAAAAAAGGGCCCAAACACACCGTTCTTCACCCGATCGGGACATCAGCGATAAGATCGCTGATCCCAACATAAACAGGCTGGAAAACCTTTGAAGGCTCTGACGGGCCATTTTTCCCGTTTCCCCCCATTTCCCCCGGCCATAGGCAGGAATGGGGAAACCGCCATCTTTTACATCTAATGCTTTGTCATCAATGCATTAGACGGTTTAAAACGATCGTGCCCCCTATTGGTGAACATTATAGGGTCCCAATGTTAAAAGTAAAAAAAAAAAAATGAAAGTTTTAAAGTACAAAAAAAAGTCTTAAAAGTTCAAATCACCCCCTTTTCCCCATTTTACAAATAAAAACAATAAAATAATAAAAAAGTATCGCCACGTCCGAAAAGTCCAATCTAAAAAAATAAACATCAAACACCGAAAGAAAAAAATTCCCAAAACCCCAAAAATTTGCTTTTTTTGCTCATTTTACGTGAAAAAAATTTGGGAATAAAAGTAAATAAAAAAGTTGCATGCATTCCAAACTGCTAGAAAAAAAAAAGTACATTTCAGCCCGCAAAAAATGCCCCCTCATGCCCTAGGTGTTAGTAAAAAAAAAGTTTTTGGCGCCAAAAAAAGGGGCCCCCGCCGCAATTTTTAAAAAAAAAATGGGAAAATTTTTTTTAAGACCAAACAAAAGTAAACCCTAAAAATTTTTTGGGATTCCGAGTTATCAACCTTTGAATACAGATAACACCATCATTTTTTAACCGAAAATAAACTCCATTAAAAAAAAAAAACTCCCCCCAAAAAGCGCAATGCGTTTTTTTTTCACATTTTTGCCCCACTTAGAATTTTTTTCGGTTTCCCAGCAATTTTAAATTTTAATATGAAAAACACCATTAGAAATACATCTTGTCCCGCAAATAAAAACCCCCATTTGTCTAGTAGGTGGAAAAATAAAAAAAAATTTGGCTTTCGAAGGCAAAGAGGGAAAAAAAATTTTTTGACCATATTTTTTATGACCGTGTGGGTTAAAGGTGCTGTGGATGAAATGTGCCTATAAAGCAGTCGAGTAGGCTCGGTTTACATCTGTGTCAGAAGTTCCATGCAGAGCCTCAGTCGTAGAGTCCATCGCACATAACGGAAGGAGTTCAGCATGCAGAGCTATTTTTTTCCGTCAAAATAGTGAACACCTTGACAAAGACCTGAAGGATCCTGTTATAATTAATGGGGGGTTTTTTTTTCCAAAAAATTTTCAAAACCCCGTAAAAAATACCCGGGTCCCCTTTTGGGAAAAGGTTTTGGCGGCCCAATTAAGGTGGAAAATCGGGGCCAGTCATTAAAAAAAAGGGGTTTAATCCATTTTAAGTTTTCTTCCCCAATTTAAAGGGGAAAAAAAAACTAAGAAATTAAAACCTTTTTTCCTTTTCCCCTTTCCTTTTGGCTGGGAAGCCCCCAACCACCCGGCTGGAAGGGGTAAGTTGACATGTGAATTACCACGCGTATACGCGCCGCTGGTAAAACAAGTCTATGGGCCGGGGAGGTGCCCCCCCCCCTCCCCCCCCGCCACACGGCGTAATTCGGGGCCGTAATTACACCCTTTCAAATAACCTGTGAACATAGCCTAAGACAGATGGATATGGCAATAAGCTGTAGGGAAGAGACGTGGGGCTCTGCTGCCACCCACTGGACATTCTCTAGAGCTTATTAATGTTCTATAGGTTTCCCTAAAAAAAATTTATGGGGGGACTTTTCCCCCTGCTCCTAAGCTAGGGGGGGGCAGGGTACCTGTTATTGCATAAAATTATTTCAAAACGTTTTCCCCATATAGTTTTTAAAAATATACTAGTCGAAATAGTATTTTAAAGGGTCGTTTACACGGTAAAGACCAAATACCGGGCGGAAAAGCCCACCATATTTTGCTCTTTTGGGACGCAGGGGGCACTTTTTCCCGATATTCAAGCCGTCCCCTTTGCACCCCCCATGTTTTTTCCCCCCCCAAAACCGTCAGAAGAAAAGAACATTTCTAATTTTTCTGACGCGGGATTAAAAAAACTGTCTGGGGAAAATCTTGCATGGGGCCCGGGTGAAGTCTAGGGGAGCGTTGCTTGTGTTTTAAAGGGTTTGTAAAACCGCAAGCCGTCTGGAAAAACCGACAAATAACCGGTGCCGTGGGGACAAGCCTTAATAGTCTGATTGAAGTTATTGGAGCCAAGAGAAGGAATGAATAAAAAATATCAAATCAAAAATAATGCAGACTGTCAATTTTAAAAGCACATAGATCGTATCAAAACTTCAAAATGGCCTAACACATTGCTCAGTGTCAGCTAGTTTCAATTTATGATTTTTTTTCTCTTTATAGCAATATATAATGTTACATGACATGGTTGCAGCTCACAGTATTGTCAGAGTTACCGTATGCCGTGCAAATAAAGGTGAGTCCTTTTCTTTTCTTTAGACTTAAAAAATTATGTTTATAAGGTGCAACAAACACACTTAAAGGGGTTGTCTCACTACAAGGATTGCTTTTTATGTTAAAGATGTTGCATAAACAAGTCACTTTGCAATATGTGTCCATTAACCGTGTCCTACCTATTTCTTTACATCCCCTCTTGTATGGGCTGCTTCAACTCCTCAGGTCGCTATAGCTACAGACCTGTTCTATCTCTCCTGATAGGCTGCAGGCACTGGTTGCTGGTGTCCTCAGCAGCTCATCACTGCAGGACAGTAGTAGCCAGTAAACACTGAATTCAAAAATGACATTGAAAAGAGGAGTGAGGTAAAATGAATCCATGTATTGAGACAACCGCTTTAATACATGTTTATAGGGGACATTCATAATTTTATACTAAACACCATTATCCAAAGTCTGGTGACCATCAATTTCTTTCAGGATCTCTTTCTGCATCCTTTCCTACAATTATATATACAGACCCACAGAAAAGATTAAATTAATATGTGAGTTAACTTCCAATACGCCAAAGTAAATTTAAGTGAAAAATATGGAAAGGCAAACTAAATAATAAAATATAACTTTTATTACAATAAGTTAAAAAGTGCAAAAAATAATTTTTTACACTAATAGAGCCAAGATCAAAAACAAAATTATTACATAGCCATCTCAAAGCCATCTTATTCCCTATATTGAACCTTTGTAAATATCTCAAAGGTTATAATTATCCTGTGTTTTGAGATGGCTATGTAATAATTTTGTTTTTGATCTTGGCTCTATTAGTGTAAAAAAATGTTTTTTGCACTTTTTAACTTATTGTAATAAAAGTTATATTTTATCATTTAGTTTGCCTTTCCATATTTTTCACTTAAATCCTTTCCTAGAAATCACAAGGCATTATGGGGAAGGGGCTGAGAAGCCCAAAGCGCCCTCTGTTGGATGTAACAAGTCCTCAATTTGCTTTTGACCCACGAGTCTTGAGAAAGTAAAAAGGATTTTAGCCTACCTAACTCTACGAGCCGTTCGTTCGGTGCTTTCCTAAAGGAGAGATCTTCCCCTTTCTGCATCCTTTCCTACAAGTATATGCAGAGTAGACAAAATATTTGTCCGTACAAGTTGCATAACCATTCCCATCCCTGCGCCCCATCTAATAAATCCTGGCATTATCTCCAAGGACAAATGCCTTTACCGGCAGTCCCCGACTAACGTCGTTCCGACTTAAATACGTCCCCTAGTTACAAACGGAGACTGATGGGTCGTGGCTGACATTCAACACTGAGTCACGACCCATGATAACCAAGTGCCAGCATGCCACAGCTGCACATGAGATACAGAACGTTAGGTGAAATCTTCTAAAAAAAGGGCACAGACTGCAAAACAAATGTAAAAACTGTTCCCTGCACTATCCAAAAAAAATGTTTTTGCTGGAATTACATTTAATAAATATTCCTGTTCCGACTTACATACAAATTAAACTTAAGAACAAACCTACAGTCCCTATCCCGTTTGTAACCCGGGGACTGCCTATATATGTCTGAGACAATCATGTAGTGCAGGTAACAACTGGTACAATAACATAGAAGTGATAGGATATTCAGTGATATGCCAAACATGAAACACAGCTCTCATTTGACAGTCCTGAGTATTTGTATATTGGTGAACGTCAACGTGTCCCTAATCTAGTATGTTTTCTTCAGAGATTGATGAAATCATGTCGACCGACCTTGTACCTGGGGACATTATGCTGATCCCACCTAATGGGAGGATTTTGCCGTGTGATGCCGTCCTGATCAGTGGAACCTGCATTGTGAATGAAAGCATGTTAACAGGTAATGGTATGACCTAGGAAGCATCTTAAAGGGGTTTTGCTACGATGTAATGTTGACATGGGATCCTCCAAAATGGGTATTTAATCACTTTTCTAAATATATGTGATTACAAAAAGTGAAGCCTGTGAGAGCTACCGCCTTCTTTAAAAGCCCTTAGTTACTTAAAAGTTTGCATTAGACATGACCAGCTGGAGCTGAGGAGCTGACCTGGCCGGGCTTGCCTGTATGCACTTATCTGATGACAGGGAAGATGAATGAGCTGTGAAGGGACTGTGGAGAAAGTGCAGTGTATGAGTCTCTCTGCTGTATAAAGAATCCACTGTTGTAGTGTTATTATTTGAGTGAACTTTTGAGACGCTCCCTTATTCCTCACTCTCTGCTCACCCTCTCCCCTGTGCAGCTCATGACTCAGCATGATTTGTTTATCTTCTGTCTGAGTAAGATAACAGGTAAGGTAAGTCACTTCGTGGCAAAACCCCTTTAATGGCTAAAAGTGTGTGGGTGAATGAAAATCCATAATTTTCTGCTATCTTGTTAAGGCGAAAGTGTACCGGTGACCAAGACTAACCTGCCAGACCCGTCTACAAATTCCAGAGGAGTAGAAGATGAAATCTATAGTACCGAAGTTCACAAGCGTCACACCTTATTTTGTGGAACCAATGTCATCCAAACCAGATTTTATGCTGGAGAACCTGTCAAAGCCATAATTGTCCGGACAGGTATGTAGTTGGCATATGCGGAGATTGTAGAGAGAGCAGTCCAGATTTTATACGGTTTATTCCAGAACTGTATTTTACTCTTTAAAGTTGTAATCTGATATTGACGTGAAACCTTGATGTTCATTCTGTCTTCGCAGGATTCAGCACATCTAAAGGACAGCTTATTCGTTCCATACTGTATCCAAAGCCAACAGACTTCAAGCTTTACAGAGATGCCTATATGTTTCTGCTATGTCTTGTTGGGGTTGCTGGCATTGGCTTCTTGTACACTGTTATAAATAGTATTTTAAATCAGGTGTGGATCTGTTTGTAAGCTTTTTTCGACTGTACGGTTTGTTGATTTGATCATGTGACTAATACATATTTCTCTATGTCCTGTGTTTCTAGGTTCCGGCCAGCATTATTGTTATTGAGTCACTTGACATTATAACCATCACTGTACCTCCTGCTCTTCCTGCAGCCTTGACTGCTGGAATAGTGTATGCACAAAGACGCCTCAAGAAGCTGGGCATCTTCTGTATCAGTCCTCAGAGGATAAACATCTGTGGCCAGTTAAACCTCATCTGCTTTGACAAGGTTAATATTTTTTTTTAACAGCTTTTATGAACGGTTATCTCACTACAAGGATTGCTTTTCATGTTAAAGATCTTGCAAAAACAAGTCACTTTGCAATATGTGTCCATTAATAGTATCCTACCTATTCTGAGATATCCCCTCTTGTATGGGCTGCATCAGCTCCTCAGGTCGCTATAGTTACAGACCTGTTTGATCCCTCCTGATTTTGTTAATTTAAAGGGGCTGTCGCGCTACAAAGATTGCTTTTCATGTTAAAGATCTTGCAAAAACAAGTCACTTGGCAATATGTGTCCATTAATAGTATCCTACCTATTCTGAGATATCCCCTCTTGTATGAGCTGCATCAGCTCCTCAGGTCGCTATAGTTACAGACCTGTTTGATCCCTCCAGCACTGATTGCTATAACTACAGACCTGGCTTCTACTGCAGCCTAGTGGAAGTCAGTAAACACGCCCCTGAATTTAAAGTGAAACCAAGAAAACAGGACTGGGGTAAGAAGAATCAATGTAGTGAGACAACCCCTTTAAAGCTTTGTAATTAACAGCTCCTAGCTTTTTTTTTTCTTTTGCTGGTTATGTTTGACTAGTTTCTGATCAGACAAAGTCACAGAAAAATTCCTTTTAGAAAATTAAGTATCTGTATGGATTTGGAACAACAAACTAATCACTGACTAAGACTAAACAAATCCAAACTCTAAAATATAACTTTTAATAGATATCCATAAAAATACAATTACACCTATCAAGACTACACTAATCAATATATACACACTGTCCCTAACTAACTTCCCTACACTTGTCCTAAGGTAGACCAAGTAATCGTCCCGATAAGGACGGCCTAGTCTCTGTCGGCTCACCCTATTAGATTCCTTCTGTGTCCCTATCAACCCACCACAAGCATTGGCGTGTATATGTTTCTGTACAATATTTAAGGGTAAATTAATTTAAAGTCCAGACACAGTTCTCACTATTCCTATGAAGCCCCCTAATTGATACTCAAGGGGATCAAATATTGGGAACAGCCCAGTTCTCTTTCTTATACTTAGGGTGGATATAGGTTCTTCCACATACAATTATCACTGTTCCTATGACACCCCCCACCAGTAAATGCTCGTAGGGATCAAATAATGTGAACAGCACAATTTTGTCTTGCAATGTTAGGGTAGATACATATATATGTGTTTATATATATATATATATATACATACATACAGTCCGTGTAGGGAACCTAAGATACATCTATCCAATATCATCTCAAGATACATCAAACCTCATCCTCGACGCGGTTCCCCCCTCCATATTCTGGGGTTCATCAGGAGGATCTCACAGGGGACGTCACTCTGACTCAGGATAGTAGTCTCCTCGATATATTAATGCTACTATGTCCTGTATCCCGTCTTAAATAGACACAATTCTTGCTGCTTACCGCTCACAGGTGCGCTCACGACTCGGCGTCTTCACATCGCTCCTGCGCATGCACCGGCATTCAACGGTACCATAGTTACCAGCCATATTCAGCTATGCACGCGCCAACAACTTGCCGTCCTGAGATCGCTACTGCGCATGCGCCAGCATTGAACGGTACCATGGTTACCAGCCATGTTCAACTGCGCATGCGCCGACAGCCATCGCGCACCCTATTCAAGTTCTCACGTCTGCCTCCATTCCTGGCAGTATTATAGGACGAGATATGGCAACATCAATGTGTGGCGCCATTCCAGCTCTACTCCTCCATATTGTTATTTATGCACAAATCAGTGCAACTCAATGCCATCAATTACACTTGCATCACAGCCAGGGCGCAGCATGCAGCTTTTACATTTATATCACAACTCGACGGTACTTCAGCTAGGTATGAAATATATATATTATAATTTCAACATACCGCCCATATTATTCTCATTGAGACCAAATATATCCACAAATTGATATAAAAAAGGGATACTAAATAGGGCATAGATAAGCATCATTTAAATAGATGAATCAATAAAAATTCAAACACATAAAACAATACAAAATTTAGGTATCAAACATATAAACAATCCCTCAGATCATTAGTCAAATCTTTATAGCTATTTTGCCCAGATACATTTACATCATTATGAGCCTAAAAGTTACAAGAGAATAGTTGGATGTATGAAACAGGAGGTCTTTAAATAAAACAGTCAAAATATAGGAGTTCATTAAGACCCTCTGGCTGTACCATTTTCATTCTAAAGGTCCACTCCGTTTCCTTACAAAATAATTTCCCTTTCTTAGTGTTGAGTTTATTTTCTCCATACACAAAAATGTTATGCCTGTAGGATCTCCCTCATGTTCCAACCAGACATGCCTGGCAAGGGGAGTGTCGCGTCTATGTCGCACATCCCCTAAATGTTCACCAACGCGTATTTTTAATTGTCTAGTCGTTTTGCCTATTTATTGTTTACCACAGCTACAATTGCAGAGATAAACAACTCCCTGGGTACAACAGTTCATGAAATCGCGGATCACATAGGTCTTACCTGTCACAAAACTCTTATACTCCTTAGTCTGGCAAATGTGTTTGCAGAATATGCATCTTCCACATCTAAACATGCCCAACCCTGGCTGTGATGCAAGTGTAATTGATGGCATTGAGTTGCACCGATTTGTGCATAAATAACAATATGGAGGAGTAGAGCTGGAATGGCGCCACACATTGATGTTGCCATATCTCGTCCTATAATACTGCCAGGAATGGAGGCAGACGTGAGAACTTGAATAGAGTGCGCGATGGCTGTCGGCGCATGCGCAGTTGAACATGGCTGGTAACCATGGTACCGTTCAATGCCGGCGCATGCGCAGTAGCGATCTCAGGACGGCGAGTTGTCGGCGCGTGCATAGCTGAATATGGCTGGTAACTATGGTACCGTTGAATGCCGGCACATGCGCAGGAGCGATGTGAAGACGCCGAGTCGTGAGCGCACCTGTGAGCGGTAAGCAGCAAGAACTGTGTCTATTTAAGACGGGATACAGGACATAGTAGCATTAATATATCGTGGAGTCTTCTATCCTGAGTCAGAGTGAAGTCCACTGTGAGTTCCTGCTGATGAAGGCCAGTATATGGTTGGTGGAAACGCTTCGAGGATGAGGTTTTATGTATCTTGAGTTGATATTGGATTGTTGTATCTTATGTTCCCTACACGGACTGTGTATATATATATATATATCTACCCTAACATTGCAAGACAAATTGTGCTGTTCACATTATTTGATCCCTACGAGCATTTACTGGTGGGGGGTGTCATAGGAACAGTGATAATTGTATGTGGAAGAATCTATATCCACCCTAAGTATAAGAAAGAGAACTGGGCTGTTCCCAATATTTGATCCCCTTGAGTATCAATTATGGGGCTTCATAGGAATAGTGAGAACTGTGTCTGGACTTTAAATTAATTTACCCTTAAATATTGTACAGAAACATATACACGCCAATGTTTGTGGTGGGTTGATAGGGACACAGAAGGAATCTAATAGGGTGAGCCGACAGAGACGAGGCCGTCCTTATCGGGACGATTACTTGGTCTACCTTAGGACACGTGTAGGGAAGTTAGTTAGGGACAGTGTGTATATATTGATTAGTGTAGTCTTGATAGGTGAAATTGTATTTTTATGGATATTTTTTAAAATTTATTTTAGAGTTTTTTTTGTTTGTTTTGGCTAGTTTCTGATCACCCTAGCTATCTCAAAAAACAATCAGTTTTTCAGATTCCTTGTGGCTAAAATTGCATGTACTGTTCAGTTGTAACACGCTTGGGGAGCATTTGCAGGGTGTAATACTAGATTTTTTTGGGGTTGGGGGTAATTTCACGTCCCCAAAAGAAACAAAATAAAAAGTGTCAAAGTCACACTATCTCTGAAGCGGTACTACTATAAACTAGTACACAAAACAAATACTGAATAAAAAGAATTACCTTTATTAAATAATACTAAAAATAAAAACTTTTAAAACCCCCAAAGTAACTAAAACGGGGTTACACAGAAGCCAATAAAAACAATATGATGGGTGCGATTTCATTAAAAAAAAACAAAATGAAATATTGTAATGGACTTTTCATGTATCCACTTATCAAACCCCATTTTAAAATAGTTGGGTGATATATTAGGTAATTAAATAAGTGAACAAAATTTTACCCCCAAAAACCAATGTTAAATATTACCCATAGAAACCATAAAACTAATAAAAACTAGACCTTGTTTCAGAAAAATTAAGGAAAGAATTTTTTTTTTTAATTTTTTTATTTTTTAAGAAAAGAGGAAAAAAAAAAAAAATGTTTTTTTGGTCCCCATTCAAATTTAAAATTGATTAAATTTACCACTTACCCCAAAAAAAAATCCCATTTTCTATGTTGACGAAAAATTAAAAGGCATTCAAAGGGGAGGGGGTTTTAAAAAAAAAAAGGGTTTTAAAACCCGGGGGGGAAAAATTTTAAAAGATTATTTTTTTTTTTTCTTAGTAGACACTTCTGTTTTAGACATGGCATAAAACTTTAATAAGGCCTAAACAACTAATTTTTTGACAAAAAAAAAATTTTTAAAACTTGGCCTTTTTTTTTTTTGTTTCTGCCATTAGCTGGATCTTTACTGAAGTGGTTTTGGACCTTGGGGAACCAAGAGTGGAGAAGTAGGTAAGAAAGGGATTTGGGGACTTTGTGCACTTTATGGAACCCTTGCGTTTGGGAAACGCTCCCCAAATTTACCGATAAACTGGTATAAGCCCCAAAACACCTACTTTTTCCCAAAAAAAAAAAGGGAAAAAAGTATTTCTCGAGTATAAGCCTAGTAAGGGTTTGGCTGGGTTCACACGGCTTATTTTCGGGGCGTAAATTTCGCCGTGGGGGGGGGGGGGGGAGCGGGGGGCCCGGGACCCGCCGGCCCATGACTTCATTACCAGCGGACAATCGCCGCTGGAATTTTGTCACTTAACTCCCCCCCCGGCGATTTGCCCGGCAGGGGGGGAGAATCCCCTTTTAAATTCTCTTGAGAACTTTTATTCCGTAATGATGGAAGATTCCCCCCGTAATTTGCGCATCCGCCCGGGAATTCGGGGCCCGAAAAAGTCCCTTTAATGTGGAACAAATTTTAAGGGGAGAAAATCAGCGGTTACTGGTAAAAATTTTTAAAAATAAAAATGGATACCAATAAAATTATATAGGCGTTTTAAGTTCCCCATGGCAGGCAGAGGAATTCAAGTCCCCCCAAAATAGGTTTATGCCCCCTTTTGAGTTTTTTCTCAACTCCAGTCCTCAAGACCCATCAAGGTCATGTTTTAAAGGGTCTCCCCCTGAATGCACTGACAAAAAAATTTATCCCTTTTCAAAACTGAGGAAAGCCCGAAAAATGACCCGTTGGTGGGTCTTTAGGCGGAGTTGAGAAACACGCCCTTTAAGCAGGTATAAAAGGACCCCCGGATTTACGTTTTTTTCCCCCCAAAATTCCCCGGGAGGAAGGCGTTTTTTTTAAAAAATTTTTCCCCCATCGGGGGAGGTATATGTCCCCCGTTTAAGGGGAGGTTTTTTCCCCGGCCGTTTTCGGTTTTCAAACCCATTTGGCAAAAGGTTATAGGCAGGGATATTCCCATAGGCATTTCCCTAAGGGGGTGTATAGGCAGGTTATAGGTGGTATAGTTGTTTTGGCAGGTTATATCCCCTTTCGACAGGGGTTTTTAAAAAAAAAAAAATACAAGTACTTACCTTTCTTCCCCGCTGCTCCAATTCCTTGGCGCTCTGTCTTCTGGCACAGGCGGCGTGATGTCATCAGGCCGTGCAGGAAACTCCCCGGGCGCCCAATCTGCGGGGGTCTGGCGTCCCCTGTGGAGAAAAAGGGGGTCCGCTTCTGCACCCAGTGGTATTTCTCCCGTATCACCCCAGGGCCCCATCAGGGGAAGAATCGCTGACAGAGCCCCGGGCCACGGGGAGCCCCGGACGCAGGCCCTTCTCGGGATTTGCTATATGCGTTCCCTGAGGAGTTGCATATAACAAAAGTGTCCCTGCCCGGGCCATGGCAGTGCCCAGACGCTGACAGTATAAGAGGATGAGTATAAGCCAAGGACAGATTTTTCAGCACATTTTTTGTGCTGAAAAACTTGGCTTATACTCGAGTATATACGGTAAGTAATGATGTGTTTATCTATATATAAAATATATGTAAAAAAGCAACTTTTATTTACATATTTAAGCCAGACGCGTGACTTTGGTCACTTATTGCTGACACCCAACCTTATTTGTTTTTATGGAAATGCTGCCCATTCTATTTTTTCTATAAAATATATGTATGTACTTTTTTTATGCATAATAGTTATAGAATGTTGTACAATTTTAGGTTCCTTTTGGCAGAGGAAAAAGCTTGCAGCGAGAGCTTGGTTAAGAGTCAGTTTGTTGCCTGTATGGCAACATGTCACTCACTAACAAAAATTGATGGAATGATTTCAGGTGATCCCCTTGACTTAAAAATGTTTGAAGCCATAGGATGGGTAAGTGATCTTTTCAGTTTTGTCACTGTTTGTTTCAAATTTAGCCTATTGAAAGGGATCTGAACACAAATTGCCAAATCATTGACTTCTGTTGTTTTATCACAAATAACCATTATTTAATAAAGGTAGAGTAACTTATATTCTTTTGTGAGAATTTTGATATGCACCTTACAAAGCAACATCACTGTTTCTCCTGCAAATTCGTACAGCCTTTGACGGTTATGGTTTTGTCTACATAGCTGCCGCATCATGGAATCCTAGTCTAAAATGTGTCTAAATATCATGTAACTATATTTACTATTTTGCCATAGGCAAACTTAAACTCTATCAGTTCTCAATCTATAAAACACTAAAACGTAACTTTTATTATGTATAACACTTAAAGGGATTGTCTCGCTACAATGATTGGGTTTTAATTAAAAGATCTTTAAAAAACAAGCAGCTTTGCAATATATGTTCATTACAAATGTCCTACTGATTTTGAGTTATCCCTGGTAGTAGGAGTGCATCAGCTCCTCAAATCACTATAGCAGCCGACCTGTTGATTTTTATCTCATTGGCTGCCAGTGCTAGTGACTCATCAGCTTCTCAATACAGGTCGGAGCACAGAGCCCCTCCCAAACAGTATGTGATGCTTCTGTAGGGGAGGGGGAGGGCTCTACTCCCCATGTGTAGCTGTGCTGCCTGGCTTAACCCTGTGTGTGCCTGCTCCCTCCTGCTCTCTACACAGATTGAGGAGAGCAGAGGTGAGGCTGATCTGTGGTCAGTACGATGTGACAGCAGTGAAGTGTGTTACGATAATCATGATGTGTCTGTGGAGCTTTGACTATACTAACAGAACAGATCAGGAGGGCATGTGAACGGTTCATATCCCTCCCTGCTCTGTGACACATGGTGATTATAGTAACTCGCTTCACAGCTGTCCTGTGTCTGTTCTGATGGGAGGACAGTGTTTGTGTTTGTTGTTGCTTGAGATGTCCGTGGAGATTTGTATGCTAAGCAGGGGGTATAGGAACACTTGCATCCCCCCTGCTCTGCTATTAGCATACACAGCTTCACAGACCTCTCCACACTAATAGATCAGCCCTCTCCTGTCTCTTGACTCTGTGGAGAGGAGCAGCAAGAGCTCAGCCACAGCACAGTGCAGCTGATCCAGCAGTGAGCAGCCGCCAGCAAACCTAGGCAGGCACACACAGGGTTAACTCTGACAGCAAACCCCCCCCCCCCCCCGCTGTATAGAAGTTATTGCAGGAGACCAGTTTGTCTGCTGAGGGATGGGAGGGGGAGGAGAAGAGGCAGACAAGAAGCACGCCCCTGAATTCAAATATCCTATGTCCCAGAACACGGGGTGGGCTAAAATCTGTAGTGAGACAACCTTTAACCCTTTTAACACTATTTAAAAACCTGATTTCAAACCCTTAAATTTTTCCCTTTCTACTTCTAAAGGAATAACCCCTTTCTTTATAAAGTCTGGGGGGAAACCCCCTAAACAGGAAACCTTATATATACTGAAATTTACTAACCCTAAGGGACCCCAAGAGCCACTTGGTCAGTCATCCCTAATTGAGGGGACTAAACCATATTGGTTTCCTTGTGATCCCCTCTGAAGCGCGTGACATTTTAGGAAAAGGGTGAAAAATCAAATTAAAACGTAATGCCTGACCCCCCAACATGTTTCACCACTAAATTGCTTTCATAGGGGCCCGGCCCCGGTTCTGGATGGTTTTTTAGATTGAAAACTGATAGATTTTGGGGGTTTGCCTATGGCAAAATAGTAAATATTGATCAAAAGTTATCTTTTTCTCTTGCGAGTTTCCCCTTTTTTTTGGGGGATTTTTAAATATCATGTAAAACCCCTTTTAAGAAAAAATGCCTTACTCATATTGGTTAGCGACTGGTTTTTGGAAAGTGCAATATGACGGATGTGTTGTATAGTAACCATGATAGAAAAATATTTCGAAATGTTTTGTTAATCTAAGATAATGATGTTAGAATTATTTCAGTAGCCCATATTGTATGTAATGATTGTTCTAGAGTGTTACATTTCTGTAAATTAAATTGCCAAACACTAACCTGTCAGTGATCTGTCCTACACTTAGATTCTAGAAGAAGCCACAGAAGAAGAGACTGCACTTCATAACAAGATAATGCCAACAGTTGTTAAACCTCCAAAACAACCTGCCACTGACCACAAACCTGCTGACAGTGAAGAATGGACAGCATTCATTTGTTCTCTGGTAACAAACCCACTTCTGCCATGTCCACACCAGCAATCATACTTACAAGAGATAGGCTAGGTACCCACCATATGCCTGGTTCTTGTTTAACGTACACACCAGGCAATATACACTAAACGGATCCCTGAATGCTGAGTTATGATAGAAAAGTGTGGCCCGCGCTTTTTCTAACTTTTTTTTTTTTTGTGTTATACTGATGTAAACCAACCAAATACAGGCTAAAAGGGCAAACTTTCGGCCGTTTAATCTCTTAATGACCGGATTAACAATCGAAAACCCCCTTTGGCGTTCGGGGATACCCCCATTTGTCATTTTAAAAAAAAGAGAAATCCATGGATATGAAAAAAAAAAAAAATTTATATATATTATATTTATATTATATAAAAAATTTACTAATATAATAAAATTAAAAATTTATAAAATTATGTATTATCACACACAAACAAACAAAACCCATTTATTATATAAATATAATATATTTTTTAATTAATTTTATAATTAAAATTTAATTAATTAAAGGGGGTTTAAAAAATTTTTTAAACACAGGGAGAAAAGTCCTTTTTCTTTGTTTCCAATTTCCTTTCCTTTAATGCGAAAAAAAAAAATTAATATTAAAGGACTTTTAAAACCAAAATTTCATCATGTTGGTTGACTCAGTTTTTTTTTTTTATTTTTAGGATGTTGAGTTCAGGTAAATAATTGACTCCTATTTTTGTTACTGTCTTCTGTATTGTACAGATTTGTGCACAGTGGCTTTTTTTGTGCTCCATTTTTATCCTTTAAAGCAAGCTTGATCAAAACAAAATCTGTGTCAGAACCCAAATCCTATTGTTTGGTTCGTTTCTTTCCCAATCGTTTAGAGGGGAAACAAATTTAAGTGAATTGAAAAACTTTTCATTGAAAAAGCACCTTTCAGAGTTGCTAAATACATTCATTCGGATTTCTTACGGTTTGTTATACTGTAGGCACCATGACGCTAAACTGATCCCGACACTTCACCCATCTCATTCAGTCTCTTAGTTTAGTCTTTAACAGCAAGGCTTCATGGAAATAGAAGAGGTTGGGTTCCTGTGTTATTCAGACAACAAAATCGTTCTAGTATCGGTTCTTCCCAAGAGAACAATTATGACTTTTACGTTTGTGTAATAAAGCAGTTGAAACCACAAACATGCAGTCATTTTACAGCTAGTTTTTCTTATTTTGTCCCACTTCTTCAAAGTATTAAAAAAAAATGCTTTTTTTTTTTCCTTACATTGTTTTTCTGTTTGTGACAATTCCTCTCCCCTTCTGCAAATTTTTTTTTGGTTTATTCTTGTTTAGATTCGCTAGGTGGCTCTCCTGAGGACATGGAGTTTGACGAAGGGTTCACTTCTGTACATCCCTGTATAGCCAAATGTACCGTATATAAGACGTTGAGGGCCACATGTATAAAAACTGTCTAAGACTTTCCTTGTTGCCCATAGTAACCAATCAGAGCGCCCCTCTCATTTCATATAGTGCTCTGAAAAAAGGAGAGGGGCGCTCTGATTGGTTGCTATAGGCAACAAGCAAAGTCTTAGACCAAGACAGTTTTCATACATGTCCCCCTTAGTTTCTTATAAATTACATAGTTACATAGTTGTAAGGCCAAAAAAAGACGAAACGTCCATCCAGTTCAGCCTATTGTGCTTAAGTGTTGATCCAGAGGAAGGCAAAACCCCATGAGATAGAAGCCAATTGTCCTCATGTTAGGGAAAAAATTCCTTCCTGACTCCAATCTGGCAATCGGAATAAATCCCTGGATCAATGACCCCCCTCTAGAATCCTAGACACTATAACTTGTTATATTATTACGCTTCAGAAATGCATCCAAACCCTTTTTCAACTCTGTTATTGAATTCACCATGACAATTTCCTCTGGCAGAGAGTTCCACAGTCTCACTGCTCTAACAGTAAAGAATCCATTTCTATGTTTATGAAGAAACCTCCTTTCCTCTTGGAGTAGAGGATGCCCCCTTGTTCTAGATACAGCCCTGGGTATAAATAAATCTTGGGAGAGATCTCTATATTGACCTTTAATATATTTACACATATTTATTATGTCCCCTCGAAGCCGTCTTTTCTGTAAACTAAATAACCCTAATCTTGCTAATCTTTCTGGGTATTGTAGTCCACCCAGTCCTTTTATTATTTTTGTTGCCCGTCTTTGTACCTGTTCAAGCTCTACAATATCTTTCCTGTGCACTGGTGCCCAAAACTGTACACAATATTCCATGTGTGGTCTAACCAGTGACTTATATAATAGGAGAATAATGTTCCCATCATGTGCATCTATGCCCCTTTTAATGCACCCCAGATCCTAATAGCCTTGGCTGCTGCTGCCTGACACTGGCTGCTACAGTTAAGTTTACTGTCCACCAGGATTCCCAAGTCCTTCTCCATGTCACTTTTACCCAGTGTTTTTCCATTAAACATGTAATCATGTAATGGATTTTTTCTCCCTATGTGCATAACCTTGCATTTATCTGTGTGAAACCTCATCTACCATTTATCTGACCATTGTTCCTTAAAGGGGTAAATTTAAATATACACAGGCAGTCCCCAACACACAACGTTCCAACTATCATCTGTCTCCTAGTTACAAACTTATGGGGCATGGATCAGCGTGCTTGTGTCACAATCTGACTCATAACCCATAATGCAAGAATGCCACAAGGCTTCCTCCACTCACTACGTCTTCTGGATGGTACAGCAGCTCTTTTTTTTAACCTTACTCCCATCCACCCGTCTTGCACTGGGAACCTCAGTCTTCAGGCCAGCACAACAGCTCTCCCTCAGGCTGCTCTGGCCTTGCGCTGTCAGCCCTGGCATAGCAGGTCTGTTCTTATTGTCCCACCACCCCTCCCCCGGCAGCCTATAAAGTAAAATACAGTACTCTACTGTATTAGCACACATACAATTAGTACGTGTGGCATGCTGACACTTGTAGTTGTGAAACTACAAGTACCAGCATTCCACCTCACTCATACAAATTGTATGGGTGCTGAATAGTACATGTGTTTAACGTGCTGTTGTGGCATGCTGGCATTTGCAGTTTCATGTTCCACAGCAGCTAGTAGTTATGGAACTTCAAGGACCAGCATGTCACAGCAGCTCATGAGAGACAGCAAGTGAGGCGAAAACTTCTAAACGGGAGCACAGACAGCAAAACTAATGTAAAAGGGGTGTTAACCCCACCCTGCACTATCCAAAACTACATTTTTATTTTTGTGCTGAAGTTACATTTAATAAATATACCTGTTTCGACTTACATACAAATTCAACTTAAGAACAAACCTACGGTCCCTATCCTGTTCGTAACCGCAGGACTGCCTGTAATACAATAAAATACAATCCCTCCCTTAACCAATAGATGGCAATATATGTCAACTTTTTTTCTTCTTTGTGAACTGTGTGGGCTTAAAATAGTAGGGAATTAGTATTTCTTTCATATTTTTGGTGACCAACTGACGTTGTGTCCATAATCCAACCAGTCTTAATTTATTTTTTAACTGCTTTTAGATGCTCAAAGGAATGCATAAAACACATTTAAAAAATCACAGAATTGGTTTAGCATGTAGAGAATTGTTTCCACTGCTGCAAACTTTATTTTTGTCAGATTTTTATGTCTGATGGCTGATTCAAGTGCAGTTAGCTTTTTTTTTTAGTATTGACGAGGAAATCAAAAGTTACTACTTCTGGCCAGTGAAGCATTTAACTGTGTTGGAAACAATCATTTGCCTGATATAGAAAAGAAGAATATTTTAAATGCTCATCCTCATATCGCTGTAGTGTTATTAGTGATGTGAACCCCAAATGTTAAATGTGAAATGTTTCAATACAGTAAAATGGAGGGTGATCTACTTGCACTTAAAGAGAACCTGTCACACAGTTTATGTCCCCCTTGCTGAGGACAGCACATGCTAGTGACAGACATGCTGTTTCCAGCACTGTGTCTCTTCTGTAAAATGCTGTAGTATTTAATGCTCAAATCTGCAGTTTTCAGCCAGAAAAGAGTCAGTTTTTTTCATACCCCGCCCACCTGAGGCTAGCCCTGCCCACCTCAACTGATAAACCTATTACTTTTAATAGGTAGAAACGTGAATAACTGCCAGGTGGGCGGGGCTAGCCTTTGGTGGGAGGGACTAACACCTGCTCATGAATAAGATTTGTGCATTAAATGCTTTAAAATTACAGCATCTGACAGGATAAGGGACACAGCGCTGGAAACAGCAGGTCTGTCACTAGCTTGTGCTGTCCTCAGCAAGGGGGCATAATCTATGTGACAGGTTCTCTTTACGCATTGCTATCCTGTCTTATGGCCTAATTACAACATGTCAATGGATGGAAGGCAGAGAAACCTCACGGACCCAAGAGTAGATTGCTCACCTTTTGTTTAAAGAGTAAGTACTACTATCCTTATTAGATTCTGGTTTTTCAGTACTAGCAAGTAAGAAACACCTGACTGTGTGACTCCTTGTTAATACATGGAATAAAGCTGGACACACCATAAAAGTTTTCAGCAGCACTGAGAGGAGTACACCTTATCTCCCGGATGATGATCTATCAGTATCTAGGAATTTGCAGGGAAGGTTCTTAAGCCTATCTTAATCTTATTAAGAAATCTGGTATTTTCCGTAATTTCTAGGCAGGGAGGTGCAGCAGGTGTAGTTTACTTATTTTCAAACTTTTGTTATCAGGATATTTAAAGCAGTACCCACCTACAGTTAAAGAAAAACAGGTGCATGGTAACAAATGAATAGTGGTCATCCATGCTTTCCTTAGTGCCTCAGCTCTCGGAGTAACACACTTCAACTTCTGTGATTAGAGAGAGAGTATAGAACTCCACTGTTTCTGCAGAGACTGGGAAGTGTCTCAGGTGTTGAATTGCAGTGGCTGATATCAGGGAAATCTTCTAGATAGGTATACTCTTCGATCAAATCTGCGTTCCTATATCTCTGTTGCGTGTTTACTAAATACCGTATTTTTTGGACTGGAAGACGGCACTTTCCATACAAATTTGGGAGGAAAATGGTGGCGCGTCTTGTAGTCAAAATGTAGAGCCAGAGCCGTTTCTCTGGGTGGGTGATGCACCACCCGCTCCAAAACAACGAGCCAGCAATTGGCATGCAGTGGTACTGTTTCTATCTGTACTGTCACGTCCCCATGCTGCTGCTTACTGTTCACCTCGTAGGGTTAGGCTATGTTCACACGGCTTAATTGCGGGACGTAATTACGCCCCGCAATTACGCCGTGTGGACGGGGGCGGAGCGGGGGAGCGAGCGGGGGGCCGGCACTTCGCCGGCCCATTGACTATCACTGCTAGCGGCGCGTATACGCCGCTAGAAAGTGACAGGTGAATTATCTCCCCGCCCGGCGAAGCAGGGAGAGGAGACGTAATCCATAGTTCTCTATGAGAACTGTGAATTACCGTAATGAATGGGCCGTTTTCGGCCCGTAATTGGCGCACTTCGGCGCGTAATTACGGACCGAAATACGGCCCATTTTAAGCCGTGTGAACATGGCCTTAGGGTACAAAAGAAAAAAATATATAATTGTTATATATACCAGTACATAGCAGATATATTATAGTGTGTGTGTGTGTGTATATATATATATATATATATATATATATATATATATATATATATATATATATATATACACACACATGAGGGTATACAGATGTGTGTGTGCGTGTCTCACAAAAGTGAGTAAACAAAAATAAATTTTTAAATATATTGGATTCAATTAGTCCATTGGACAAGAAAAAGGATATGACACTTTGATACAAAGAAAAGTAGTCCGAGTACAACTATGATAACAGTGTAAATTTGATGTGCCCTCAAAATAACTCCACACACAGCCAACAATGTCTAAATCACTGGCAACAAAAGTCAGTAAACACCTGAGTGAAAATGGACAAATTGTGCCCAAAGGGTCAATATTTTTGTGGCCGCCATTATTTTCCAGCACTGCCTTAATGCTCTTGGGCCTGGAGTTCACTAGAGCCTCAAAGGTTGCAGCCACTGGAATTCTCTGCCACTCCTCCATGACATCATGGAGCTGGTGGATGTTACAGACCTTGAGCTCCTCTACCTTCCATTTGAGGATGCCCCACAGATACTCAGTAGGGCTAAGGCCTGGAGACACGCTTGGCCAGTCCAGCACCTTTACCCTCATTTTCTTTAGCAAGGCAGTGGTCGTCTTGGAGGTGTAATTGGGTCATTATTATGTTGGAATACTTCCCTGCAGCCCAGAATGGAGAGGTTCATGCTCTGCTTCAGTATGTCACAGTACGTGTTGGTCAATTCATGATTCCCTCAATAAGCTGTAGCTCCCGACAGCCAGCAGCACCCATGCAGCCCCAAACCATGATACTCCCACCACCATGCTTGACTGTAGACGAGACACACTTGTTGTTGTACTCCTCATCTGGTTGCCGCCACACACACTTGACACCATCTGAACCAAATAAGCTTATATTGGTCTCCTGAGACCACAGGACATGGTTCCAGTAATCCATGTCCTTAGTCTGCTTGTCTTTAGCAAACTACGGGCTTTCTTGTGCATTATCTTTAGAAGAGGCTTTCTTCAGGGACGATAGCCATGCAGATCAATTTGATGCATCATGTGGCGTATGGTCTGAGCACTGACAAGCTGAACTCCAGTTTAACCTCTGTAGCAATGCTGGTAGCACTCAGATATTTATTTTGAAAAGACAATCTCTGCATATGACACTGGACATGTGCACTTGTTTAGTTGAACATGGCGAGGCCTGATCTAAGTGGTACCTGTCTTGTTAAACAGCTGTATGGTCTTGGCCACTGTGCTGCAGCTCAGTTTTAGGGAATTGCCAATCTTCTTATAGTCCAGGTTATCTTTATACAGAGCAACATTTATGTTTTTCAGATGCTCAGAGAGTTCTTTGCCGTCATGTGCTAAGTTGAACTTCCAGTAACCAGTATGAGAGAGTGTGAGAGGGATAACACCAAATTTAAAACACCTGCTCCCCATTCACACCTGAGACCTTGTAATAATAATGAGTCACATGACACCATAGAGGGAAAATGATAAATTGGGCACATTTTGTCCATTTTCACGTAGGGGTGTACTCACTTTTGTTACCAGCAGTTTAGACACTAATGGCTGTATGCTCAGTTGTTTTGAGGGCACACCAGACTTACACTGTTATACAAGCTGTATAATGACTACTTTCATATTGAATCAAAGTGTCATATCTTCAGTGTTGTCAAATGAACAGATATAATAAAATGTTTTGTGGGATACTGGGTGTGTGTGTATGTATGTATAATTAATATACCGTATATACTCGAGTATAAGCCGAGTTTTTCAGCACAAAAAATGCGCTGAAAAATCCGACTTTGGCTTATACTCAAGTCACTGTCGGCGCTCGGGCGCTGCGACGGCCCGAGTGCCGACAGGCACGCTTCAGCTATATGCGACTCCTCAGGGAGCGAGTACAGCCGACAGCGTCCGGGCACTGCGGTGGCCGGGGCACTGTCGGCGATCTCTTCCCCTGTATACGACTCCTCTGGAGCGCATACAGGTGAAGAGATACAACTGCGGAGCAGAGAGCGAGCGCTCCCTGCTTTGCAGTGGACTCCGGGCGGCCGCAAAGTCGCGGCTGTCCGGAGTTTCCGGCACAGGCAGCACGCTTGTCGCCACGCTGCCTGCGTGGCCTGATGACATAACGCGGTCTGTGCCGAGAAGACTGAGCGGAGCGCCCGGGAGGCGGAGCAGCGGGGGATCGAGGTAAGTGTTTGTTTTGTGTTTTAAAACCCTGCCTACACCTGCATATAACCTGCCTAGGGGGACCTATAACTGCCTATTCCCTGCCTATGAGGACCTATACCTGCCTATAACCAGACTAGGGGTAACTCTACAGCCTGTGGCCTTAACAGGGTTCGCCTTCGCTAGCTATGATGAGGGCATATACCTGCCTATAAACCTGTCTATGGGGCATATACCTGCCTATAACCTGTTCTTTTGGCGCGGCATATACCTGCCTATAACCTGTCTATGGGGGCATATACCTGCCTAAACCTGTCTATGGGGGCATATACCTGCCTATAACCTGTCTATGGGGGCATATACCTGCCTAGAACCTGTCAAAGTGGAAAAAGCAAATTTCAGGCTGATCCAAATTCAGTGGATATGCCTGGGCATGCTCCTGATGAGCCGGCAGATGTTCTCCTGAGGGACCTCCTCCCAGATCTTGAATAAAGCATCAGTCAGCTCCTGGACAGTCTGTGGTGCAACGTGGCGTTGGTGGCCGAAATGAGACACGGTGTCTTAGATGTGCTTGATTGGATTCAGGAACAGGCAGGCCAGTCCATAGCATCAATGCCTTCATCATGCAGGAACTGCTGACACACCTCAGCCACATGAGGCCTGCATTGTCCTGCATCAGAAGGAACCCTACTGCACCTGCATATGGTGTCACAATGGGTCTGAGGATCTCATCCCGGTACCTAATGGCAGTCAGGGTACCATGGCTAGCACATGGGGGGAGGGGAGGGCTGTGCGGCCCTCCAAAGAAATGTGTCCCCACACCATTACTGACTTGTTGTTGATTCATAACTGGACAGTTTGGTTTCACAGAAGTGTGATTGACTTGGAGTTACATTGTGTTAAGTGTTTCGTTTATTTGTTGAGCAGTGTATAATATTATGTTTGCATATATGATTTATAAATATATCTGGATATGTGGTGAGCTACAGGGGCATATGTATTTCTGTGTATATGTGTCACCAGTGTCATTTTCTTCTTAGTAATGCTGTGCACCCAAGTTATTAGCAGTAAACTAAGAAATTATTTTCTTCTAATGTTCATTTGCCATTTGTAACATTAAAGTGCAGGATGTTCATTTTTTTTCCCCTCTTTTATTTTTTTCTCTGAAAGCTGTTCACTTTGATATGTGTATTTGATGTACTCCAGCTGTAGTTTTAGTAACGCCATTCACGGTGCGGAAACATCAGGTTGGACTTTTTTATTCACATAAGCCTATCTGCAGCCTGAATGTAAACCCTCCTTTACCATTATACATTTGTATATTGTTCAGAATTGATCTGGTTATACTCTCTCTTCCATACTCTGCCTCTGCGAGGCTTATGTCCTGTTTAAAAGCAGCATTGGGATTCTACGTGGTAGAAACCACAGGCATGAGTGAGAGACTAGTGACTTAATGGTAAAAACATTCAGCTTTGGGAGGGCACAGATCTCCACATTAATAATGTTCCTTCAATGGACACATGGTAACCACACAATTTATGGACTAGGGGAGTATGGTAATAAAAGGTTTATTTTAAGACCTATTACGGAGCTGTGTTCAAAAAAAATCTGGACCTATTCCTTTTTATGTTCAGCAACAAAGTTTAGCAGAGATGTTTTCACATAATCTTCTTCACTTAGCTAGTACCCTGTTTCCCCGATAATAAGACAGCGTCTTATATTAATTTTTGCTCCTAAAGATGCACTATGTCTTATTTTCAGGGGATGTCTTATTTTTCCACGAATAAATTATAGCATGCTATACTAGTGTGCGTATATATATATATATATATTATATATATATATATATAATATATATATATATATTAATATATATATTTATAATTTTATATTGTATATATAATATTAAAGTTAGAGTCACAAACCATAGGATATATGTATGTAAAGGACATTTTATAGCAGCTGCAGCTACTTATCTCAAAGGATGGCAAATGTGACATGCTGGGACTTGTAGAACTAGAAGTCCCAGCATGCCCCATCAGCCATCCTGTGAGAGGTGTGTGTGTCAGTATCATTGCTCTGTTCTCCCCTCCATCCCTCACTTTCTGTCTACTTTCCTTTGGATGTTCGGGACCTGTGGTGACATCACAGTCACATGACCTCCCTTCACAGGTCCTTCAACCCTCTGATTTCCACTCCGTCTTATTTTCAGGGGGCTCTATTAGTAAATTCAACAAAATCTCTGCTATGTCTTACTTTCGGGGAAACACATATAAAAAACGCTGACCGTCTCCTCACTCAAATGCATCACTGTCTCAGAATAGGAACAGCACGGGAGATAGTGAAACTGTAAATTACAAAGTGTAAATCTTTTTATGTCCATTAAAATGTAGGTTAGTAAATTTTAAGAACTATTTCAGCATTCAAATCCTAAATCAGACTGCTGGCTCATTACACACAGAGTATCCGTATAAGGCCTAATACACATAAGCGTTGCTATTTTACGATGTTTTACTCCATTTGGGAGAAAAATACAGAAAGAAACAGATGCCCATTCATTTCTATGGAGATTTTAAGCTCCCAGTTTGGCTTAGTGCTGTCAAATTTCGTTTTTTTTGGTATATAAAAATGTGTAGTTTGCTGTGCTATTATTTCGGTTAAAAAAACCCCAGAAGTTTGACGGGATGGATCATTCTGTTTTGTTTTTGTTTTTTTACAGTGGTGAGCGGATACTAACGGGCAGTTATCCTTTTCCATCCGTTTTGCAGTTTGATGGATCTGTTATTTGTTCTGCGCATGTGCAGAGGAATTTTTTATAGGGTTAAAAAATAAGGATACCTTTTTTTTAACTGATGCATGGGTATACATTTTTTTTATTTTTTTTAATGTGTCCGGCAAATAAACGGATACTATTACTTTAGTTTGCATCGGTTCATTTCCTCAGTTTTCAGGCGAGTGTCCATTGCTTCAGTTCACAATGGATGATTCGGTGCAGATGTGAATCAGGTTTAACACTATCCTACTTCCTAACTAAGTAGAATTACCCTCTTTGTCACACTGTTGCTACCTAAGTGCTCCTTATTGGTGCTGTAAGAGCAGGCATGGCTCCAGTAGCAAACCACAGTTCCTATCTTGCACTGCTGACATCTATTGCAGGCTGTTCTCTGTACAGTATTCCCCTGGCTGCTGAAGAGCAAGTAACCCCCGTTTTGTGCATTACATACTATATTCTCTTTGCCAAAACTCTCACACTAGTTCCCTGTTACCTCCCATCCACTGTTTTATAGACCAATAGCTCACCCTTTTGTAACTCCCAAGTGCTTAAAGAGAACCTGTCACATAGTTTATGCCCCCCTTGCTGAGGACAGGACAAGCTAGTGACAGACTTGCTGTTTCCAGCGCTGTGTCCCTTATTCTGTAAGATGCTGAAGTTTTAGAGCATTTAGTGCCAGAAAAGTCGTTCAGAGAGTCCGTTTTTTTTTCAAACCCCGCCCACCTCAACTGATAAACCTATGACTTTGAAAAGGTAGAAACGTGAATAATTGTCAGGTGGGCGGGGTTAGTTTTTGGTGGGCAGGGCTAACACCTGCTCATGAATAAGATTTGATGGGTAAATGCTCTAAAACTTCAGCATCTTACAGAATAAGGGGCACAGCGCTGGAAACAGCAGAGCTGACACTATCTTGTGCTGTCCTCAGCAAGGGGGGCATAATCTATATGACGGGTTCCCTTTAAACTGAGCATGCTCGACCAGCAGACTAAAGTTAAAACTACTATTTGTAACTCTTGGCAGTGACCTATAAACATCATAATTTGCTTCAGTAACTGGAGAGTGGTTTGGTGGAAAGGTTCTAAAAAAAATTCAGTTACTATATATTGAGGATTTCTGCTTTGTATACCAGAATCCCCCCTTTATGTTCCATGACATGTACAAAGAGCTTTACTATGGGTGCAGTGTTGGTGAACTTAGCCTTTTTGAGTATCAGTACTCTTAATGTTTTCTCTTCTGTTCCCCCTACAGACCTCATACGAAATTGGAATTGTCCGACAGTTTCCTTTCTCTTCAGCTTTGCAGCGAATGGCAGTAGTTGCCAAAGTACTTGGAGAAAAACGTATGGATGCCTATGTGAAGGGGGCCCCCGAAGTGGTAGCTAGCCTTTGTAGATCAGAAACGGGTAAAGACCAATTATAAATGACATATAAAATTTGACTTTAGTTTACTGTGAATAGATGTATCTATGCAATAAAAACCTATGAAAAGCTCAAATTATTCTCATCGGTGGTCTTGGACCTCCACTGGTTTCTAGACCTAGAGGACTCTTCAGAGCACTTATATTTGTCTGGGTTCACACTTTGTTTTTCACTACGTTGCAGGTATCTGTCAGGGGTATCGCAAAAAAAAAAAATACTGCGACAGCCGCAGCTGGCCCGTATGAGTTATTAGAACAAATGTAGTTCTATTTGGACTATGGTTGCTCTATTTGCTGACAGTATGAGCTTTCTGTATGAAGAGTGAATCCAGCCATAGATTTAATATCAGTATGACAGTGCACTGAAGAAAATAATATTTTCACTAATTTACTTATAATCTATATTTCTTTACAGGAATAAATCTACTGTATTTGGTGATCATCCTACGTATTAAAAGATCTGCACTCTATTATGTTAATGTATAGGTTAAATTATATACTCCCCTACTTGATCAATCCAGATCAATTATATACTCCCCTACTTGATCAATCCAGATCTAGTGAGCTTTGTTAAAGGTAGACAAACCAGGAATGGTACTAGGAGAATGATTGATATCTTATCTTGGCACTCTAAAAAACATACCCCTACGGTGCTTTTATCTCTTGATGGAGAGAAAGCATTTGATCGAATCAACTGGTCCTGTATGAAAGAAGTCTTATTACACTTCAGTTTCAACGGCGGTTTCCTTCGTGCGATTCTCTCTTTATACACGTCCCCATCCACCAGAGAATTCTCCTCAGGAATCCTGTCCAAACCCTTTCTAATTTCGAACGGCACACGACAAGGCTGCCCACTCTCCCCACTAGTATATGATTTGTGTCGATTATGTTAATGTAAATCAATTCTTAACCAATAGGAACGTATGCTCTCTGCTATCTGAATTTAATTGGCCTTTTTTCTTGCAGTACCTTCTGACTTTGCAGTTGTTTTAGAAGAGTACACGAAGCAGGGGTATCGTGTCATTGCACTCGCACACAGAAAATTAGAGTCCAAAATTGCGTGGCACAAAGTACAAAATATTAGTAGGTATGACGTCTTTTTATCTATTCATTGCAGTGTGTATCTTGATTAGTGTGTAAACATTTAATGGGTTAGTAATACTTTATTAACATGTTTGAATTATCGCATAAAATAACATATGTAGGGTGTTGACTTTGTAATGAAGTCTGGCATAGCGTTGGCCCTATGGCTGCCCTCTAGGTCTGTAGTATGAATTATGAATATATTTATTCTGAGCAAATAGACAAGATGTCTGCATACATTGGTATATACACACACCACATTTCTGCCCCAAGAACATTCAGTGTTCTTGAATTTGGTGCATAAAGACAAAATGATAAAACTGGTTTTCATAGAGTGCGTGTACTATATGATAGAGACATTTAAAGGAGCTTTCTAATCATTAGAAATGCTCTTCACTCTAAAATCTCCTACTACAGACTTAATAAATCTAAATCTTACATCTTCCCAGTGAACAATACCCAGACCCAAATTGAATCCTTAAAACGGTTTGGTTTCTCCATTTCTCCAACATCAGTGAATTAACTAGGAATCCAAGTAACTAATTCTCCTCAACTAACAATTTCCACAAATTATAACTCCCTATACACAGACCTGGAAATAGAGATAAAACGATCAGATAGGTTTCTCCTGGATGGCAAGGATAAATATTGTGAAAATGTCTCTATTACCCAAATTTATGTGTATATGCCGCGCCATTCCTTATATAATTCCCACATACATTATAAACAAACTACAACGTCTTTTCTTAAATTTCATTTGGGGAGGTAAAAAAGCAAGAATTAAGAAAAACCTATTATTTCACAGCCGTAAGGATGGAGGATTGGCGGTCCCCAACCTGCAGGCATATAACATTGCTATACTTCTTGAACAGTCTCTTCCTTTATGGCTAGATAATACCTCCATTTCATGGGTGCATTTGGAAAATTCAGGTTTTACACCCAATAAGGTCAGTTCCCATCTTAAAGCATCAATCCTAGGTGTATCACTCCCAACCTCCCCGCTGGACTCCCTAGCTGATCTCTTCAAACTATGGACCTCACATGTCCTCCTCAACTCCTGGGTACTCCTCCAAAAACAACACACCCCCCTATCTGTTTTTGACTGTTGGAATGAGCTCTTCTCCTTCTCAACATGGTCACACTTAAATTTACATACAACAGACCAATTGTTTAATGAGGAAGATAAACTTAAGTCATATACTGAACTCTCTAGCCACTCCACCCTACCCTCATTGTACTTCTTCCAATACCTCCAACTCCGCCACCTATTACAAAATATTGAATGTCCCAAAGCTACTTCTACCCCCTCTGATTTTCACAATTTTTTACATAATAATAAAGGTTTTGAGAAAGGCCTTTCTTTGACTTATCAGATGCTCATCGATGAATGTGAAATTCCTAAAATTCCCCCCATGGTCAAATGGGAAAAGGAGCTCTCTAAAGAGTTCTCTATTACACAATGGAAGACAGCTCAATTAGTTCCCCTAAAACTTTCTAAATGTTTGAATCACACAGAGACAATGCGTAAAATACTCCTTTGCTGGTACTTACCCCACACACGCCTAGCACGCATTCACCCTGGTACCTCGGACCTTTGCTGGAAGCAATGCGGTCAACAAGGCACCTTACTTCATGCTTGGTGGGGCTGCCCTCACATCCAGCACTTTTGGGAATCTGTCTTCCAACTAATTTCCATGGCAACTGGTTATCTTTCCAAACCAACCCCAGAGCTAGCGATATTAGATATCGGTTTGCTAGAACTCCCAGCTTCCTTAAAGACAGTTTTCTTCCACATCTTAATCGCAGCGCGATCAGCTTTAGCTCATAACTGGAAAACTCCACATCTTCCTACGTTAACAGAAGTAATTAATAGGGTTAACTTCCAATGCTCATGCGAGCTTTCCCTTGTAGACCCTCCACATATCTGCATCAAAAAAAGGTCATTATGGCAACCCTGGTTGTCTTCTCGATATTATAATAGTTAAAGTGTGAACTCGATGAGTATTCTTTTTCAGGATTACCTCTCTTTACCCCTTCTCTGCTGATGTTAAGACGTCACATACTTTCTTTGTTTTATTCTGGACACCACTTCAGTTGTAATTTATCTCTCTGTATGGTGAAATTGTTTTTCAGAGATCATCCTTTTATTGTCACCAATGCAATGACTCTCTTGTTATGTCTTCCTTGAAGTCAATACTTGTCATAGATATTCTTGTTGTTGTACTGTTTGTGATGTTGCATGTGTTTGTCTTTTTTTTGCTGCAACTGTTACTTTATACTAGATGTATATGTCTTAACAACTCATACCTTTATATCAATAAACACTGTTTAAAGAAATGCTCTTCACAGCTAGCTTTAGGCTTCTGCTTCCTGGCTAGTCTTTGGGTGGTTCTACAGCAGTAATTGGCATATAAACTCTGCTATTCCTAGGGAAATTGGTGATGGTGATGGGTTCTAAGAGCAGGGAAGAAGGCAACATAGAACTAGATAAGGGATTACAGTTTGTCAGTAAGAAAGATAAACAAGCTGATAAGACACAGTGGGGAGTTATCCTGGCAAGGGCTCTATAGCAGAAAGAGTACAAAAGCAGGAAATATGAACGGCTCTAGCTCTGAAGGAAAGCAGAATCACAACAGCAATGTATTTGCTAATGTTATTCCTTCTTTTAGGATCAGGTGGCGAGACTACCTTTAATGTGACGTGCAAAATGTATTGCTTATTGCTCATGTTTAAGGCTAATCAAGGTGGTGAGACAACCCCTTTAATGTGACCGTGTAACACAAACATACTTTCTGATGGATTTATCTCTGAAACTTTATTGCAGGGATGCCATTGAAAACAACATGACGTTCTTGGGTCTGATCATTATGCAAAACAAACTCAAACCAGAAACACCTGCTGTTCTTGAAGACCTTCGCAAAGCAAATATCCGTATGGTCATGGTCACCGGTAAGTCAAAGCAAGTGCAAAGTCAGATTTTTTTTCTTTTAAAGTTTTCTGTTCTTGCGCTGATTTTTTTTTTTTTTTTTTGTAGGAGACAACATGTTAACTGCAATTTCTGTTGCCCGAGACTGTGGAATGATTCTACCTCATGATAGGGTTATCGTAGCTGAAGCACTACCTCCTAAAGATGGGCAAGCTGCCAAAATTAACTGGCACTATGCAGACACCATGCCAAGGAGCAACTTAAATGCAATAAACCAGGAGGTAAGTGTCTGTACCTGCAAGAAATAATTGTTTTCACCTCCCACATCTTAGGCTTTTACCTGTTAAACAGTATCTTGCAAATCAGTTGGGCAAATTAGCAACGATATTTCAGAACTCGTCTTATATTTCTAGTGTCGCAGAATATATTTTTTGTGGTTGCTATATCTTATGCTATGTCTGTTTTTTTCAGCGTTTTTCGTTTTATAAAAAGCTGAAGAAACGACTGAAAGGATGTCCTATAGACTTTTAGCGTAAAAATGTCTTGTTGACTCCAAAGAACATTTTTTTCTGATCGTTACTGCTCCTAATTGTTTTTTGAAACATGTTGCAAAAAACGACTGAGGAGAGCAGAAAATTTACTATTGGAGTCTTTGTAAAGCACCAGACATTTTTTGGCATGTTTTTTTTTTTTGCAGAAATCCATAGCAGTTTAATGCTTTGCATTTTTGCAAAAAAAAGTGTGTAAAACCACGCCAAAAACTGACATTTTGTTAGAAGCTTTTTACATGCAGTGGACAAAAAACTCAGTTTTATGAACATTTTTAGGGTTTGTTTTTTCAGTGAGTTTTTTGTCCAGTGCCTTGTAGACATAGCCTTAGGCCCCATTCACACGGCTTATTTGCCGACGGATTGGCGCCGTATTACGCGCCGGATTTGCGCTTCAATACGGCGCCAATCCGTCGGAGTCATTACGGTAATCCACTGCTCTCATTGAGAACAGTGGAATCCGTCGCTCCTCCCCGCTCGGCAAATCCGCTGCGGGGGGAGAAAGTGACATGCACATTATTATCGGCAGACTGTAAACCAGCATTGTTCTTGGGGCGGGTTTTGAGACGCAGCGATCCGCCGCGCTTTGGCCAAATGCCCCGTCCACGCCAATTAATCACGCGGATTTGTGCAGCTCGATACGGGACACAAACTCAGTCGGAAAATGTAGAGCCGTGTGTAACATAGCCTTACAAGTACTGTTGAAATTCAATTCAAAGGAGATGTGCACCTTTTGTAAAAATCAGACCAGTAGCTCCCAGGGCCCGAATTTAATTTCCAGCGCCCTGCCTACCTGGTCTTCTGTTTACATTTTATCACTTCCAAACGGGGACGTCACATACCCCTATTTACATCACCGTTCGGAAGTGAGCAGTGATTGGCTGCGGCGTTGACGTCCCCATTCGGATGTGATAGAAGAAAAACAGAAGACTGAAGACACGCAGCTCTGGAACCAGGGACCAGAGGAAGGCGAGTATGAAGTTTTTCATTATTTTCCTGGGGTCACAGAGCTGTTGGTATGCTTTTTATAAGGAGGTGGACAACCTCTTTAGCCCCTTAACCCACCATGATGTATTAGTATGTCATGGCATTGTTAAGGGAGTATGGAGCGGGTTCAGTCGCTGAGCCCACTCCATACGCGGTGGGTAGCAGCTGTAAGGGTATGTTCACACGGTGTACTGCGGAGCGTATAGTACGTAGCTTTTTGGGTTTTGACATTTCGGCAGCATTTATATTAGTCACTGCACATGGCCTGTAGTAGTAATTGAATAATTTTAACATAGGGATGTATTTTTGTTGATTTCTTGTTTCTATGGAAGAGGAACACAGTGCTGTGAATAGTTTACTACTGAAGCTTAAAGGGGTTTTCTGAGATTTATCGAAAACTCCTACTGCCTCCAGTGGTGCTTTAACTGGGAAGTGATCAAGAGTTAAGTTATTTTGACTCGGTCATAGGCAATAAGAAAGTCTAAGAAAACCTATTTTTTGTTTCCAGATAATAATTTAATGTCCCTTTTGATTTTCAGGTTATACCTATGAAATCCGTAAATGATGACAGTCTTGACGAAAATCAGGCAATTGATTACCATTTTGCTATGAATGGGAAGTCTTTCGCAGTCATCTTGGAACACTTCCAGGACCTGCTTCCAAAGGTTAGACACATTTAATTTTTTTTTTTTTTTTTTTTTTTTTTTTTTACAGCCAGCTCTGCGTCAAGAAATGTTCTTACTTTTTTTTTTTTTTTTTTTTAAATGTATAGTTGGTATTGCATGGAACAGTGTTTGCACGGATGGCTCCTGATCAAAAGACACAGTTGGTAGAAGAGCTGCAGAATGTAGAGTAAGTAATAGCTTACTATTCACTTACTTACTATGTGCTACAATTTACTTTCTTCATTGTTTTTTTTAAGCTTTAATGAGTCACTTAAAGGGTATTCCCACAAAGTAATGTCCACTGCACAGGTTGGCTCTCAGCGAGTTGCGAGCCAACCGTGCATGAGGACAGTGGCGCCTTCAGTCGTCCTTACTCGTTTCGAATATAGCGTGTGAGCTTAGCTTTATTTGGGAGGTCCCATAAAAGTAAATGGGAAGGATGGCCTCAAGCACCACTCTTCTCATGCACAATGAACTTGCATTTAACTGAGAGCCGACCTGTGCAGTGGACTCTACTACATGGGAACACCCTTTGAAAGGGAACCTGTCGTGTAGTTTGTTGCCCTATCTGAGAGCTGGATGTGATAAAGGAAGAGAAGCTGAGCTCTGGGATATAAGTTTATATGATGTGATGCTGAAAGGAAAATCTGTGAAAGTGAAACTAAAAGTACTGCTGACCCCATCCACTTACAGTGATTTACAGTTTGCTCTGTATACTTACTGATACAGGGAAAACTGTCAATCACTGTATGTGGGCGGGGTTGAGCAGGACTCGTATTGTCTCTTAATGGGTCCGATCAGTATTTTCTCTTCTTTTAACTCAAAAATCCTGCTGCAAATCCTATAAACCTATATATCACGGACCTCGGCTTCTCTCCCTCTATCACATCCTGCTCTCAGATATGGCAGCATACACGACCTGAAAGGTTCCCTTTAAATATCTATAATAAATGTGTTTATTCACACAGCTATGTTTCTCAATGCATGTAACTTGTAGCGTTATTGCAGCAAGCCACAGAAGGAAAGTTCTTTAGGGTATGTTCACATGACGTCTTGCGTCCGTGTGAACAACCGCTTTTCTGATGCGTCTCTGGGTCCATCAGAACAGACCCAGAGACGCATCTAACAATTAGCAGTGAGTTTATCACTGCCGGCAATGACAGACACGTAGCGGCGTTCACATGAGTGATCGCTGCTGCGGGTTTAAATTGCGCCTGTCGGTTCCGTCTTGCGGATGCGAGCCAAGAATTGCATGTCATTTCTTGGATCACACCTGCAAGACGGACCCGACGGGCGCGATGCAAACACGCAGCAGCGATCACTCATGTGAACGCCGCTGCGTGTCTGCCATTGCCGGCAGTGATAAAGTTGTTAGATGCGTCTCTGGGTCTGTTCTGATGGACCCAGAGACGCATCAGAAAAGCGGAAGTTCACACGGACGCAAGACGCTGTGTGAACATACCCATAGGCAATGTTCACACTGCCTATTCACGACGTAATTGCGGGACGGATTTTGGCCGCAATTACGCAGTGTGCTTGGCAGCGGAGGCGGGGCGGCCCCATAGACATTCATTATCCACGGCGCGTATACCGCTGTGAATAATGTGCATGTCACGAAATACGGCAAGCGGGGAGAGGAGACGTAATCCATAGTTCTCTATGAGAACTGTGGATTACCGTAATGACTGGGACGGATTTCAGCCCGTAATTCACGCAGTATGGCGGGAATTTCGGGCTGAAATCCATCCCAAAATAAGCCGTGTGAACATGGCCTTAGAGTTCTCCTTTAACCCTATGAAAATATTTTATGTCATAAAGTAGAAATGAAACTGTAAATTACCCTGCACTAATTTGGTGGACATTGTGTGTGATTAAAAGTTAAAGGAAAGTCTATATGCACGTTTGTTATGGAAGAAAACCTTGAATGTCTAAAGAAGCATTGTGGCCTTACACCCATAAAGAACTACTTCAACAATGTAATTAAATGGGGCCTTCTGGACTTGTTGCCCTATCCTTTTGGCACTTACACCAATCAGCTGATTGAAGGGGTCTCAGTGCTTAGGCATACACTGTAGACTCTTCATTACCGGGCACTGCTCTGTAAATGTTGTAAGAACAGGCCATCATTACAGTTCTAGAAAACTTTTTGAATTTGTTAAAATTCTCCCATTTACAAATTCTTCCGTGATCTCTGTAGACGCAGTTGTTGAGTGTTTTTTTGTTCTTTTTTTTTTTTTTTTTCTAAAACGGCATCCTGTATTTCTCTGAGATGTGCCAAAATAGTCCCAATATTCTCCAGTTTCACATGACTGTCTGCCCAAAGTATTTTGTCTGTAAGTTCCTCTATACTGATGCGTGTAGTGTTATCAAAAACTAAAAGGAAAAAAAATGTGCTTTTCCTTTCTTTTAAAATTAACTGAAAGCCTTCTACACTAGCACTGTATTGTTTTTCTTGATTTTTTGTTAATGGGAAAAAAATAGCAGAAATTACATATTGGTAACAAAACATACCATTTACGGTCACACAGCACAATAAACTCTGGGACCTGTAGTTGACACCGTTTTTCCACACTTGATATTTATTCGCTATGATTGCAGGAGGGCTGCCCTCTTTAAATGAGTTGACAGTTAAGGATGCAGAAAAAGATCTCTGTTCCCCATTTTAGTGATCACTGTTTGGGCACCCAACAGTCAGACATTTATCACTTATCTTGTGTACCCTTTTACTTAGTTTCATATATTACTACTAGAATAGCTTCAGTCGTGCCTTCTTTGACTAATATAAACTGCATCATGGTGTGGTCAAAAACCATTCATTATAGGTAATTATGTCCCTCTGCTTTCTTAACTGCCTGTCCAAAATCTATTGGAAAGGATGACATAATACCAGTCTTGTTGGTCTTGCTCCTGGCCTACATTGTGGCTGCATGGTATATTCCAACAACTCTTTTTCTCTTTTACAGTTACTATGTTGGCATGTGTGGAGATGGAGCAAATGACTGTGGGGTAAATGACACATTTTTGTTTCTTTATGTTCCTTCTCTGATACAATTATAAGGAATTATCCCAGTGGCTTTGTGGTTGTAATGCTGGTAACACATGTGGTTGTATTATGGTTAATGTAGGCTATGATCCATCCAGTGTTAAAAGGAACCTGTCACACAGATTATGCCCCCTTGCTGAGGGCAGCACAATCTAGTGTCAGACCTGCTGTTTCCAGCACTGTGTCCCTTATTCTGTAAGATGCTGTAGCTTTCTAGTTAGTGCTCAAATCTGCAGTTTTCAGCAAGAAAAGTCATTCAAAGAGTCCGTTTTTTCAAGCCACGCCCACCTGAGGCTGGCCACGCCCACCTCAACTGATAAACCTATTACTTTGAATGGGTAGAAACATGTGAATAACTGTCATTGGGCGGGGCTAGCTCACAGTTATCCACATTTCTACCTATTCAAAGTAATAGGTTTATCAGTTGAGGAGTGCGGGGTTTTAAATGACTCTGACTCTTTTTTTTGCTGAAAACTGCAGGTTTGAGCAATAAATACTCTAAAACTCCAGCATCTTCCAGAATAAGGGACACAGCGCTGGAAACAGCAGGTCTGTCACTAGCTTGTGCTGCCCTCAGCAAGAGGGGCATTATCTATGTGACCGGTTCCCTTTAAGCTATATTTTTGCTATCAACACATTGAGCCATTGGTCCATGCATACCTTGCAAAATATTTTTTATTGTCCTCCTGCTTAAAAAATGCAGTATTTAGTAGTAACAACCAAGAGATAATTGAAACCAGTTTTATACTTCTAGTGGTAGAAAAACACGTTTATTTTGCTATTTACAGATAAAAAAAAAATCACTGACTATGCAACCGTAGTCATCCTAAAACTACCCATACAAGGTTGATGACTGTCAGCCAAGCACTCTGTACCCAAACTGTACATCTACAGTTTAAACTAACAAAATAGGGAAATGGAATAGCTGCAGGTCACTTCACTTGTTCACTTTTTCTCTCCTTGAGATAACAAAGGATACAAATGAGTGAAAGATGATTTTGGTTTCGATTACGGGTACATTCAAACAGAATAAAATCTACAGTGATTTGCTGAAAATCTGCAATATTTGCATTTTACTATAGATTTTTCCCCATTGATCTCAATGTGAGACAGTAAAACCTGCATTAAAATTTGTAGAAAAGGTTTATTTATGGATTTTACTGCTAAAAGTCTGTGAGAAAATATGCACCAGTAGTTGCAGATTTTTTAGTTCAAATTTGTAACAAAATACTAAAAATGTTTACTTTGCAAATCTGCCCTGTTTGAATATACCCTTAAATATATGTCATTTTCATACATTACATATGTTTACAGGCACTAAAGAGAGCTCATGGAGGGATATCGTTGTCTGAGCTCGAGGCATCTGTGGCATCCCCTTTTACCTCCAGGACTCCCAGCATTGCCTGTGTGCCAAACCTGATACGGTAATTTTTATTCTTCTTCTGCTTAATTGACTTTAGTGGTCTCACTACAAGGATTGCTTTTTATGTTAAAGATCTTGCAAAAACAAGCCACTTTGCAATATGTGTCCATTAACAGTGTCCTACCTATTCCTAGATATCCCCTCTTGTATGGGCTGCATCAGCTCCTCGGGTCGCTATAGCTACAGACCTGTTTGATCTCTTTTGATAGGCTACCAGCATTATAGCTACAGCCTGGCTTCTACTGCAGCCTAGTAGAAGCCAGTAAACACGCCCCGGAATTCAAAATGAAACCAAGAAAAGAGGACTGAGGAGAGATGAATCGATGTAGTGAGAACCCCTTTAATGTTCTTGACATAAAAGATGTTACATTGACTTATTGCAAACCTTCACTGCTATTTAATTAGGGTGCGTTCACACGGCAAAGGACAAAAACAGCTCTGTTTTTGCCTCTCATTTCAAGCGGTTTTTGGACTGCTTTGGGACTGTTTGGGCGCATCCCCACGGCATAGGACACACCCACTATAGGTGGGATTATTCTTCACTTTTTTTTTGCAATTGACTCCAATGTTAATTTTCCGCCTAGAAACCGGGCGGAAGGATGTGCATGTTCAAGGTTTTGCGGTTCGCCGGCGGTCTGAAAAACTGCCCGGCGGAAAAAACGTTCAGTGGGGACTGCAGGGCGGTTTTTCAATTGAAGTCTATGGGAGAGAGTTTGTTGCAGGTTTTCCGACGGTTCCTAAAACCGCAAACTGTCCAAAAAACCGTCCAAAAACCCTTGCCGTGGGGACATGCCCTTAGAGAGCTTGAAAAATGTGAGGGGAATCTGGAAAGTCTAAATACAAGTTTTAAACAATGAATAGGCTTTATTTATTGAAACTATATTGCATCATAAAAAAGTACAGTATTCTGTACAAATAAAGGAAATTGGGTGTTGGGATGTCAGTGCTGTTAGTGGTTTGTTTGTTTTTTTGTCTTATAAGAACATCAAAAATGTCAATGGCGATGGACACCTTTTGCCAGTAAAACATAAATTGTACTTGGGCAAGTTGTACAATTTTTTTTTTTTTTTTAACTCTGGGTAACAAAGTTTCAGGCTGCAGTCTCTAATCTTTCATATGCAGTTTACAACCTGTGCCTATTTTCATACTTTTCTCATGCGAGTGTGCACATCCCAGTAATACATGCTGGATGTGAGCGCTGTGTGTCCAGGATGCTGCTGTCTGTACTGGCTCTCATGAACTAGCACAGCTCTATCCACGTCCTGCTTTTCACCTTTAATAGGGGATCTCTTCTATCTATGCAAATAAACACTGATCCTGAGGGGCAGATTCTGCCATGGGTGCTATCCTCTATTTATACAGCTTGAGTGATTCAACATCTTCCCCTGCAGACTCTGCCACATGTGCTTTTCTTCTTATGTATACTCTGATACCATATTGCATGTGTGACGGCTTCCCTCCATGAAGGGTTTGGGTGCTTTCCTCTTTCACACTCTGATCTGCTATATACAAATTTCCCTGTCTCGCTGCTGTTGTGTCTTAAACTGTGCTACTGTGGAGAGAAGGAGTAAGAAAGCGGAGAGTGAGCGCAGCAGCCAGGAGCAGTGTGTTATAGCTATGTCAGAAGCAGCAGCACATCCAGCTATGTAAAGCAGTTGTAGCGTCTACTTTTCAATGAGTACTGCATGTTTTTACATATGTTTGAATTCTGTGTCTTTTCTCTCATTTCTCTTGTTGCAGGGAAGGACGTGCAGCGTTAATTACATCTTTCTGTGTGTTTAAATTCATGGCTTTGTACAGTATTATCCAGTATTTCACAGTTACTCTCCTGTATTCTGTGAGTATTTAAAGCAGGTATTATACACTCACATCACATTAAACCGCTATTAATACTTGCTGTGATGCATCCAAGAATATTAGCCAGGAGTTTTTAACATGACATGCTGGGTTTAAACATTCAGCTTTTCAGATGCAGTTTTTGAAACAATGAAAGTTTTCATTCTTTTACTTAAGGTGTCCTCCAATTTATGATCTGTTCTCGGTTTCGGCCTAAAAAACTGCATCTAAAAAGCTGAACGTTTGAATGCAACCTAATTCTCGTCAATAAAATAAAAATTGAGTATCATGCAGGGGTCCTTTGAATTAACCCCCTCCTGCTGCAGTGATTATTATTTACATTGTAAGGGTATGTTCACACGGTGTGTTGAGTCTGTGCGAACATACGTTTTTAGATGCGTGTTTGGATCCGTCTGTCGGACCTTAAACGGACCCAAACACACATATAGCAAATAGCAATGTGCTTGCAATATAAAACACGCATTGGCGTTCACACGAGTAATCGCCGATATGTGTTACATTGCGTCTCTTGAATCCGTCTTTCGGATCAGTTCCAAGAGTTGACATGTCAATTATTGATCCGAAAGATGCAGCAGGAGCCCTATAATAAACTATAGGGTGCGATCCTGCTGCATCCAACACACATCCAAACACGCAGCTGCATGTTGGATACGTTTTGGATCCGATCGTCGCTGCGTTTTCGGATCCAGAAACCCTGTGTGAACACCCCCTTAGGCTAGGTCCACACTGCAATGTGAAAATGGCATCCAAAATCCAACAGCATTTTCACATTGCTGGACTGCGGCACACCACCGAATTTCGAATGCCTGGCGGCCCAATACATTAGGGCTGTGGGAATCCGACGTCAGTCTGGCGGAATATACAACATGTTCTATATTCCTCCAGACGGTCTTAGTTTTTTGAAACCCTCAGTAAAAAATCCATACTGTGTAGTTTACAGCATGGATTTTCTATTCCACGCTTCACAGCGCTGGGTACGGTTGGTTTTTCGGCGGATTCAAAATACTGAATCCGCTGAAAAACCAACCAAAATCCATTGCTGTGTAGACAAAGCCTTAGTGTTTTTTCATTCTCACCTTCCAAGAGGAAATTTTATATTTTTAATGGTACCATTTACATTTTATCTTCTTTACTAGATCTTAAGCAACTTAGGAGACTTCCAGTTTCTCTTCATAGACCTGGCAATAATCTTGGTGGTGGTGTTTACAAGTACGTTTTTTTTGTTTTTTTTTTTATTACACAGTATTTAACAATATATTGTAGGACATAGTTATCAAAATGCTGTAATAGTAAAACAGTCTTGCTCACTCATTTCACATTGTGGGTCAAGATCACATGTACAGCTGCCACCACTTAAAGGTGACACTAAGGACAGAAATGTTAGCTCCTACTGCACACTAGATAAAAGAAACTGCACTCTAGTCATCAGGTTACTCTTAATTGTGTTTATCATCACTGAAGTCAAATCAGTATATACTGCGGTAAAGGGTTCAGACAGGTTCAAAGAGCGCAACGGGTCACACAACTCTTCTTCAGACCTAATTTAAAGTAAAAAGGCATTGGACTAACATAGAAGTAGAGACCATGTTCTGGAAAGTGAATGTGTGGAAGTGGTGTAGCAGCCACTAGAAATTCGGCAGCGGTGTCAAGAGTGGTACCAGCACCACTGCTGTATTGCTAATCTTTGTTTTCTTGCTTATTCCTTCCCTGCCAAGTCTTTTTTTAGGAACATTCCTGGCCTAGCCTTGTTGGACGGGGCCTTCCCACTAAAAGAGATATTCTCACCACATTGATTAGCTTTAAACATTTAGACAAAGGCAAATATATTGCTGTTCAGAGTTAGAGCAGATCTTATCTCCTGCTTGTTTACAGGAGGTTTCCTTCTACTTCTGCTCTGGGAGCCCTGATCGGTAACATTACTCCCTGCTGCGTCTTATCAGCAACTTAGAGAGAAAAAAAGTTTTTTTGTCAGCTCACTCACAGCAATTCAGCAATAAGAAACTGGATTCGCAAGGGTCCCGTCCAGAGCAAGTCTTATCAGCAACACAGGAGCTTGTTTATCTTTCTTACTGACTGACTTTAAAGTTCTGTAGCCTTGTTCTATGCTTTTAAAACGTCTACATTACCAATTTCCCTCTAACAGGCATAGCTAGAGATAGCAGAGCTGATATGATCAACACTGTTGTAGAACTACCCTCAGCCTGAATAAGAAGTAGTAGCCTGAAACTGGCTGTGAAAAGTAGGCTCTGTGAAACGGCATGATGAGAAAACCCATTTAAGGGTATGTTCACATGGCGCATTTGTGGGCGTAATTTGGCATGTAATTGCTCTGCAATACACCCAAATTATGTCCCGCAACTATGGTAATTCACAGCTCTCATTGAGGGATGGAGGCCGGGCCAGAGCGTTACAGAAGTGCGCACTGGTCAGCGCATACTTCTAAGACACTCGACATATTGTGTCAAGCACAAGTACGCTCCGCACTACGCTGTGTGAACATACCTCAAGTTATTTTGTCTGGTTCTTGGTCATCTGCTGTTGTTGTGTTTTTTTATTTAAGTTAGGCTCCTTCTCTATTTTCATCCATCCAGACTTTTTCTGCAAGGTTACCCCCTATCTTAGGTTGGCATCCCTTAGTTGCATCTACTGCTTTGGTACAAACTGATTAGATCTGTATCTGGAGGAGGGGTATGATTTGTACAGGAGGAGCTAACATTTTTCACCCTTTGTTACCTCTTAATTGCAGAAGCTACTGTATACCTATAGTTTGAGTTTGGCAAGAAATTTTTTTTACAGGTAAGGGCTTGTTCACACAACGTTTTTATGATCCGTTTTACAGATCTGCAAAACGGATCTAACAATTGTCAGTGTGATTAACATTGTGTTCAATGGCAAAAGCGCATCGCTGTTCCCACGGGAGATCGGTGATGCGCTTTTGAGGGTTCTCCTGCGCTGCGCTTTTCGCATCCGCTTTAAGAATTGACATGTCAATTCTTATTGCGGTTTACGCAAGTTAAAGCCCATAGGAGATAATGGAGTCCGCTTTTGGCACCTGTCCACACTCTGGGTACGTATCATCTTGAAAGTGGATGCGAAAAGCGCAGTGAGCGGCTGCAGGGGGATCGGCGCGGTGAGCGGCGGCTGGATCGCAGGACGGCGTGGCCCGAGGTGGACCGGCGGTGAGTGGGGCAGCATGGACCGCGGCGTGACGGGCGCAGCATGGACCGCGGCGTGACGGGCGCAGCATGGATCGCGGCGTGACGGGCGCAGCATGGATCGCGGCGTGACGGGCGCAGCATGGGGCCGGACAGACACTTATGAATGGGGCCGGACAGACACTTATGAATGGGGCCGGACAGACACTTAAAGGCGTTGTCTCCCCACAGGGTTTCAAAGAATGCATGAAAGAAATTCTCTGTCACTTCCTGGTTCATACTAATTTGCATAAACTCCTTGCTTGTACAGCTACGTTGTGCTTTCAGATGCTAATTAGAGTGGTTTAGCTTCTCTCACTACTGGAAGGACTTCTTATCTGATCCCCAACACAAAGCCTAATTACAGAGCTGTTTACTGGAGATAAATCAAGCTTTTTACTGTCTGGCAGCACAGACACTGACTGACACTGCAGACATGATGGTGATGACTCACTCTTGTTATCTCATTATGAACAAACAGCCCAGGAGATTTGTTTACAGGTCTGTTACTGAGGGAACTGAAATAGCCATGGAGGTAATAAATTCACTTGTATCTCTTTAGGGAAAACAGAGGAACAATGCAATATATTTGGAAAATGTCTTTATTTTGTGTTGCCTACAATTTGAAAGCTATTCTTTGTAGCGAGACAACCCCTTTAAGAATGGGGCCGGACAGACACTTATGAATGGGGCCGGACAGACGAGAGAGAGAGAGAGATCGAGATCGATCTGAAAACGCATCTGGAAAGTGCTTGCATAAAACACAAGTGAATAAGCATTCAAAACGGATCCAAATAAAGTAACAACTGCTGCGTTTTGCGGATCCGCTTTCCGGATGCGCTTTTCAGCTTTCAAAAACGGATCCGTAAAAAGGATCCAAAATGGCGTGTGAACAAGCCCTTAGGAGCAAAAAATCTATTTAGGCTTCCCTTATTTTTTTTTTACTATGAGCAACAAACAGTTTTACTTTTAGACCCTTCTAATAAATCTGGTTGATTCCTCTTTTCGGGGTCAGATGTTCAGTATTCAATTTCTCATAAGCTGATAAATAAATAATCTAGTCCTTAAAGGGAACACATTTTTATCTGAAAATTGTGGTTTTCACGTATAATTCAGGCAATATATGTTTTACATCCAACTTTACATTTTTTTTCTGTGTTGTTAACACTGACATAGTTTATCTTATATGTTCTTCTTATGTTCAGTATTCATAACTTCAGAATTGTTTGCTCATTTAGTATTCTGGCTCCTGCCTTGAGATTGGGTTGTTTTGGGGGGGTTCCCTTTATTATTTTTATTATGTGACACAACTTGGTAATTATGATCTGCTTTCCAGGATTTTTTCCAGTTTTAGCAAGAGGAGATAAAAAAGGGAATAAATACAGATATTCTAATCTAAGCGCAGTGTACTCAAAACTGGGGCGTTCAGTCTGAAGAGCATTAGGTCAGGGCTACACAGGGACTTTGTAGTTTTGCTGATTTTTTAACTATTGAGCTACAAGATTACAGTCCTTTGGACTGCAACTTAAAATCAGTTTTAATGCAGCCGAGAAGTAAAGGAAAGGTGTTTTGTAACTTACAGCTGTAAAATGACATTCAGATTTTGCTGTACACATTTCTTCTTTCAATTAAACTCCTTAGATAACCGTCAATATACCGTTGTACCACAGTCACTAAGGAGCCTCATATCAGTGCGGAGTTATTATGGCGTTCTTGCACAGGGCATGTCACCTGAAACAGATGCTTAACTGTCTAATGACAACCATCCACCTGCTCTAACAGCTGGGATTGTAGAGGCCTCCAGTCCTGGTAGTTTAACCTCTAAGATTCCTTGGTCCATAGCAATGTGCATTTCAGTGGTTTCTGAGGCAGGAGGGCTTATTTTATTTTTAGAACTGATTGTGGAGTATTGAGGATTTTCCATGACAGCCACAGGCCCAATTAAAGTCAATCTGTGTTTTCCCTTAGGGTATGTTCACACGGCGTATCGGGGTGCATATTGTACGCGCCGCAATACGCCGTGTGTTTTAGAAGTACATGCTGTCCCCCGGCCGGCCCCATTCACTTGCATTGTCAGTGGCGCGTAAGTGCCGCAAAGAAATGACATGTCACTTGTCTTCCCCCGGCGTACAATACGATTGTATTGTATGCCAGGGGAGACGAGAGATAATTCATAGTTCTCTATGAGAGCTATGGATTACCGTAATTGGGGCATGCATTTTGGCCGTATTAAAGTGCAAATACGTGGCAAAATGCGCACCGCAATTACGTAGTGTGAACATACCCTTACAATTTTTGTGTTTGGTTTTTTTTTTTTTTGGTTTTTTATGGCTTGTATAATAAATTAAAATCTGAAGCAATTTTTTTTTTTCTGCCTAAACAATAAGTGGATCCAGCAAGGAGAGAAGTTATTTTTTTTAAAAGAAAAACACTGTGATACACTATCTGTAAAATATTTAAACACATGTAAAACAGTCACCAGATATATGTTGCTAAGATGAAACTTTTTTTTTTTTTAGTGAGTTTAAACCCAGCCTGGAAAGAGTTGGTTGCACAGAGACCTCCATCTGGTCTCATCTCGGGACCCCTACTTTTCTCTGTCCTTTCCCAAATCCTTATTTGCTTGGCATTCCAGACCATGGCTTTCCTGTTTGTAAAACAAGAGTCCTGGTACGAGGTCTGGAAACCCAGCAGCAAGTGAGTAAAGTCTAAAAATGAAAACATTAGAGAACATTTAATTTTTTTGTAATTTGTACTTAGTTTCATGGTTTTGTTTCTTTCTATTTCAGTGCATGTAATGTCTCCATGGACGGTCATCATGAAAATAGCACTGAACATGATGACCACAACATCAAAAACTACGAAAACACCACTCTATTCTATGTGTCCAGCTTTCAATACCTCATTGTGGCAGTTGTGTTCTCAAAAGGGAAACCTTTTCGCCAGCCCAGCTACAAAAATTGTATGTGTTCTATTAAGACATTCTATATAATTCATGTCTAACTTCATTTTTAGCGGAGGATTTAATATTTTCAGTATTTGCCGATGACAGACTAGAGCTATACAGTCATACTGTGACGTGTTCAGCTTTACTCTGGAACAGAACAGACAGGCTGCTTCCCCTTTAGGCTTTGTTGACACGGCAATGACTGGGGCGTATTCCAGCCCGTATTTCGCGCCGTACTGCGCTCAAATATGGGCGAAATCCGTCATTACGGTAATCCACAGTTCTCATAGAGAACTATGGATTACGGTCTCCTCTCCCCGCTCGCACATAAAGCCATGGGGGAGGAGGGGGAGATAAGGGGAAATGTCAATTATTCACGGCGTATACGCGCCGTGAATAATGAATGTCTATGGGGCCGGCCCGCCCACCCCACCCCCGCTCCGGAGCACACGGTGTAATTGCGGGCATAATACGTCCCACAATTACGCCGTGAATAAGCTGTGTGAAGCTAGCCTTAGAGTCAGCTCTTGTCTTTGGTGCATTTTAGTATCTTAATCTGACAACAAACTAGTTAGAAAAACACTGATCTAAAATATCTGCATTTATTGTGACCTTTTGTGGCCTTTGTTTCGTGATTGATATTTTAGCTTTGTGTCCATTATGTGTCTGTATTGGCATTCATGTCATTCATAGTTTTCTCTTAACAATCCTTTGCATAGTTATGTCAACCACTTAACTGTTTCTCTTTTTATGGCTTCCTTCTAGATCTTTTTGTAATCTCTGTATTGGCTCTTTATGCCTTAATTTTATTCTTCATGCTGTATCCAATTGAATCTGTTGACAACTTCTTTGAGGTAAGGTGCATATTAAGATATCGTTTTCTTATACTTCTACTAATCACCTTGCTTAGATAAGGTAACACGTGCAAGTTCTAACAATACTATTTTGTTCACGTTTTTTGCTTTCAGCTAGTCTGCGTGCCGTTTCAATGGCGCCTTGTAATGCTCTTCATTATTATTGGGAATGCTGTGACTTCAGTTTTTGTGGAGGTAAGTCCTAGGTATATTTTGGGCAATACCACATGCTTCTTTTGGTAAACCTAAATATTTAGAGGTTGACTTCTGTCAGTTCATGTTTCCTTCATAGACAAAAAAAACCTCTTAGGGCCACATGTATGAAAACTGTCTAGGTCTAAAATTCACTTTGTTTCCCCTAACAACCAATTAGAGCACTCTTCTCATTTTTCCAGAGCACTATTTGAAATGAAAGGGGCGCTCTGATTGGTTGCTATGGGCAACAAAGTGAGTTTTAGACCTACACAGTTTTCATACATGTGGCCCTTAGTGTTGCTTACACAGGTGTATGATTCCATATAAGAGAGAGTACTAATAGATTTGACAAGCCCTGAGTCGTAGTCAGCAGCACAAGATTGAAACATGTTGAGTATCGGAAAGTTGCATATTGGTTGAACTTAACATACATTGCAGCCAGATCATTGTCTACATTTTATCTGGTTTTTGCATTTTGTCAGTTAATGTTTGGCTCAATGGATACATGGATGTGGATGGTGAATAGGAGTTACATAGTTTCCTTATGAAAATGCAGCCAAGGTAAATGTAAAAGAAGACCGTGTTGTCAAAACATCATTGGCATTGCAGGCATGATTACGTATATCGAATCAATTGCAAACCAGTAACATGTTTAGTGGTTAAATTTTTTTTTTTTTTTCGTAAAGTTTTGAAGTGAAGCAGTAAAAAACACATAAGAACTGCCTGCAAAGATCTGGGAAAGGGCCTTTAGTGCACACTACATCACCTTGATCTTTCCTGCTGGCACACAATATTCTACTTTTTGCATAGAGTGCTGCATATCATTTTCTATATTGTGTGTGTTTGTTTATATCTATATTCATATATATAGATAGATAGATAGATAGATAGATAGACAAACACACACAATATACACTTTTTGCATAGAGTGCTGCACATTACTTTCTATAATGTGTGTGTATATGTGTGTATATATATATATATATATCAATTATATATATTTATATATAATATATAATATATATAACAAACAACAATATAGAAAATAATGTGCAGCACTTTATGCAAAAAGTAATTATAATATATATAATTACTTTTTGCATAGAGTGCTGCACATTATTTTCTATATTGTGTGTTTGTGTGTGTGTATATATATATATATATATATATATATATATATATACTCACTGGCCACTTTATTAGGTACACCATGCTAGTAACGGTTGGACCCCCTTTTGCCTTCAGAACTGCCTCAATTCTTCGTGGCATAGATTCCACAAGGTGTTGAAATGATGCTCAATTGGTACCAAGGGCCCAAAGAGTGCCAGAAAATATTCCCCACACCATGACACCACCACCACCAGCCTGAACCGTTGATACAAGGCAGGATGGATCCATGCTTTCATGTTGTTGACGCCAAATTCTGACCCTACCATCCGATGTCGCAGCAGAAATCGAGACTCATCAGACCAGGCAACGTTTTTCCAATCTTCTACTGTCCAATTTCCATGAGCTTGGGCAAATGGAGCCTCAGTTTCCTGTTCTTAGCTGAAAGGTGGCACCCGGTGTGGTCTTCTGCTGCTGTAGCCCATCTGCCTCAAAGTTCGCCGTACTGTGCGTTCAGAGATGCTCTTCTGCCTACCTTGGTTGTAACGGGTGGCTATTTGAGTCACTGTTGCCTTTCTACCCGCTCGATCCATTCTGCCCATTCTACTTTGACCTCTGGCATCAACAAGGCATTTCCGCCCACAGGACTGCCGCTCACTGGATGTTTTTTCTTTTTCGGACCATTCTCTGTAAACCCATAGAGATGGTTGTGCGTGAAAATCCCAGAGATCAGCAGTTTCTGAAATACTCAGACCAGCCCTTCTGGCACCAACAACCAGCCACGTTCAAAGCACTCAAATCACCTTTCTTCCCCATACTGATGCTCGGTTTGAACTGCAGGAGATTGTCTTGACCATGTCTACATACCTAAATGCACTGAGTTGCCGCCATGTGATTGGCTGATTAGAAATTAAGTGTTAACGAGCAGTTTGGACAGGTGTACCTAATAAAGTGGCCGGTGAGTGTATGTATATATATGTATATATGTGTATATGTGTAGATATATATATATATATGTATATGTGTATATATATATATATATATGTATGTGTGTGTATATATATATATGTGTGTATATATATATGTATATGTGTGTGTGTATATATATATATATATATATATATATATATATATATATATATATATTATATATATATATATCTATAGTGCTGCACATTTTTCATCACATTATCTTGACAAAGGCTGGTTGCACTACTAGGTCTCCATGACAGCAATTCCTTTTAGTGTTTTTTTTTTTTTCTTCTGCTGGTTCGTGTAGTAATGTGGGCGGCTATGCTTATAATGACTCTGAACCAGAAGACCACAGAACAGGAAGTGTTCTAACAAAGATGTTGTAATAGAGCAGCTGATTAATATCTTACGTCTGCAGTGACTAAACAGTCATAATGTGGGTTAGGTTTTGAGGGTTAACGGGTGGATGAAGAGCGTTATGGGGAAGGTTGGGCAGTGGTAACTTAATAGTAGTAGTAGTTCTCCTGTAAAACTATCTGTGTAAATGCACACATAGCAGGAATACTGCCAATTTTCTTTGCAGACTTTTGTGTTTGAAATCTTTAGTGGGTTACCTACATATTTTCGCATGTGAAAATGAACCTGCACTGTGGATTTTTTTATCTGATTTGTTGGTGTTGCTCCCCGCTGAGTTCAATGAGGAAGTGAAAATCCATCTATCTGTTATAGAATTTGTTGTGGATTACCTCAGCCGCAGGCCATCAAGCGGATGATTTTCCACAGCAAATCTGTCCTGTGTGAATTTACCATGACTGGTCATACCAGAAGTATAAAAAAAAAAAAGATTTGCTTTTTATACACATTTATTGATGCATTTAAGCACTGGTTAATTGCCTAATGCTTTTACGGCACCAAACTATACATTGCTGTATTTATTGCTGCAAGGCATGCTGCATATTGCAAAGCAGGTTTGGTTGTGTGTTTGCTCACTGGCGCCCATTGCCTTCATTTACTGCAGCACAGTCATGTATTGTCAAGTGTTCTTTGCATTCATGTATTTCTGATTTCTAATAAGCATGTGCAAATGTCTTGCTTCAAACGGGTAGACAAAAGCTACCGCAGCGTAAAGTGTTCGAGTTGCTTTATTTATGTTATGCGAATTCCTTGAATGATGGCTTTAGTACATACTTATATTCTGTATAAAATATTCTGTCTAGTAGGATCACATAGCTTATTACAGTAGCAATGCTTTAAAGGGGTTAAAATTGATGACCTATCGTCACAGAAACCTCTCCTTCCATTTCCATGTTGATAACTAAATGATATTTTGGTTTTAAGGTTGTGAAATTGAGAACTTGTCAGGTGATTATTAAAGGGATACTTCTATCAGAAAAGAGTATTTTTTGTTAAAACCAATATTCCTGAAATTCTGGAAATTTTGACTGAATTTTTGGTAGATTTTATTTATTTTATTTCGGCTGTCCAGTGCAAATAAAAATGACATAAGATCGTGTCTTTTTCTAGCTGCCATTGTGTAGAGATAAAACTATATGGTAGGGTAGACTAAACTAACTTGTTACAAATAGTAGGTAATGAAACAATGATCACTCTTTTGTTCTCTGAATAGATATAAATAAGACTAGACCACAGGACAATGAAAGAGCCCTACATGAAAGATTAATGTGGTAGTTTATCTCTTCACAGGGGAGGCGGTTTCTTCTCCCTTTTCGAATCGGGTATTTTTTATTTGTTGCAAAATATAATGCGTAGTATCTCTTCTACAGTAATAGACAACAAATCCTTTTCGATTCCCCCGACCCCTCTGCCAGACACTGGCTTTCTTTACACTTAACAGGTCTTGCTGATACTACATACACCTCTCAGGCCATAGCCGGCCTGGAAAAGAACAGTCAAGCGATCCTCACTGTTGTGTTATCAGAGCTCACAGAGGAGAAGTCAGGGGCACGAACCAGGAAGACATGTACATAGGGGAACTTATAAAATATGATATAAAAAAATAAGCACCAAATTACATACATTTATATATTATAAATATAATAGTTGCATAATACTTGTCACTATATGTAAAAAAAAAAAAATTTGATAGTAGTGATGGTTGCATTATTTAAAGTAAACCTCTAGAGATTTTTTTTAATATGGTAAAATTGGGCTTACTATGGTCATGTAATATACCTGGGCTGTTACTTCAGTCACTCTGTTCCTTCATATTGTATTTTATACGCTGTTGGTCCTCAAAGGGGTTTTCCCATCTCGTACATTTCTAACTTATCGATAGGGTATGCCATAAATATGTAATAGGTGCAGGTCCCACCTCTGGCACCTACAACTATCTTGAAAACAGGCCTATGTAACTCTACATTCAGAATGGAGATGGTTGGAATTCAGTTCAGTGGGCATCCGAGTACAGCCGAGCATTTCTGTTTTCAAGATAGGGGCAGGTGCTGGAGGTGGGACCTGCATCTAAAACACATGCATATATATGTGAGATGGAGGAAACTTTTTTTTTTTTTTAACACTACAAAATGGCTGCATGTTATTGAGCTCTAAGTGAGAAGATGCCAAAATGACATACCTTTGTCTGACATCACTGATATTAGACAAGGGAGCTGAAGGTGCATCTCTCTGATATCCTGGTCTTTATTCTACCATCCTGGAAGCACAAAAATGGCAATACTGCAAAAATGTAGCAGTTTTGTTATTTCCTACAAGGTTACCTGTAAGCTTGAAAGACTCCCCTCTTGAGTCGAAGCATTTCCTTTTTTGTACCGGGATTCTATTAAATAAATAACACTTCTGCTGACGCAAACTTTGGATTATTCTGAGTTCAATGTCAGCGCCTGCGACGCTTTGTAATGCGCCAAATCTCGGGAGGCGGGTCGCACTAGAACCATAATGAAGCTATAGATTTATAGCTATGCTAAAACATTTCTAGGCGCATTACTGCTGGAACAGGTAGAGCACTTTCAAAGTGGTATACCTGAGCCAGAACTGTCTCCCTAGCTCTAGATTGTGCCTCATTTATGACCTGCTGTAGAGCGGGTTCATAAATCAGGCGCATTGTATGCCATTATTATGTGCATGAAATTTGGCGTTAACACGACAAATTTCATGCATGTCGCCCTTACTGTCTTAGTTGCAGCGCTTACATGCTGCTGTGTGCCAGGAGTCCTTGAGCTGCCCGCACCATGTTGTTCTTTATTGGCAACTTTCATTGCTGTATCGCAGGCATCCTCAAACTGCGGCCCTCCAGCTGTTGCGAAACTACAACTCTCATCATGTCCACTGTTATAGATTATATAAATGCATGATGGGAGTTGTAGTTTCCCAACAGCTGGAGGGCCGCAGTTTGAGGACGCCTGCTGTATCGTGTTGGACTGCCTTTTGGTTTGCATACGCTACTTCGGAGTAAGATCCATGTAGTTTGCTGGACATTGCCTAGTGAGATCTTTCTAAAAGTAATGAAAATGTGCTGGCCTCAGAGAACGCAGCATTATTGTGGAGACATTCCCTTGACAAATCCATAAAAAGTATAGGCTTTTGTGTTTTAAAGTAAAGTCACAATATATATATTGTACATGTAAACCTTTTCAGACATTTGTGCGTTTCTCAACAGAAGGTATCTCAAATCAAGACACCGGTGTTTATGCACATTATCCAAAATATTTCACTTTATTAAATGATCAATTCTAATGTTAAAGAAGAAAAAATCATATATTTTTTTGTTTATTTTGAAATCAAGGCAATTTGAGGGAAAATATTTAGATATTTAAAAGTTGAATGAACTAACAAGGTATTATATTACCTTTTGCCAAGTTGATTGGGGAACATTGAAATATATTGCATTACAGCACTAAATTGATGAAACGCCACCTTCAAAACAAATTTTAGAATCTCCCAGTGCATTGTAAATGAAAACCAAGCAACTTTACAAATAGCATTGATTAAAGGTTTTCCAGCTCTTTGTGTCTACCGTTTCTTGCACATGTCCTCTGCTTCTTGCTAATGTACATTTACTAGGATACAGACGAGTCTGAGTACAGTGTTGTATGTTACCATAGACACATACAGACTGCATTGGAGCTGTAGGCACAAAATTGGTATTAAACCGATTTTCAAATTTGCTTTACTTTTCGTTTTCAATGCTTCTGTGGCAAGGTGGACATCACTGTTAACTTTTTGGATTTATCAGTGGTGACCTAATTCTAAACCACTTGGCAAAAGCATCAATATTTCACCAATCTGTCATGTTGAAATACACTGAAACACTTAAAATCACAAGTATTTTTATCATGAAAGTATTTCTCATGTACCTGTAATTGAGCACTGATCGTGTCTTAATGAACGTTATTGACCTGTTTTGAATATTTAATATAATTTGCATGTTTCTAATGAACTGGTGCTTTTAATTCTTCCCACCCACCCACAATTTCTCGCAGAATTTCGTCCTTGATATCATACTCTGGAAACTTGTGTTCAACCGAGACAAGCAGGGAGAGTCCCACATGGTCACCCACCCCCCACAGGTTGGAACTTCACTGTTCATATGCATTGGGCAGCTAGAACTCTGCGGTCCCCCTTATCTTTTGCGTTATAAGCTAAGCAGTGTCGTGTGGCTTGTTATCTATGTGCCTCTTCATCTCTTCACTACATCTGTGTGTAGGCCGGTGAATGTGTATGTGCATGGTGTGTAGTTTTGTGAACGGATTGCATTGGTGGCAGGGTGGCAGCTATTGCTTCTAATGCAAGTGCTTGCGATAAAGTCTCTCTTCAGGACTATGCTAACAAATGCACAATACTAAATTTAACAAAGCCTATATTTATTCCTGGTTCTAGATTAAGTTGTTGCTCAATGTTGATACGTTTTACCATGTACGGAACCGATCTCTCACCTGCAATAAGTGTCAAGTGTTTTAATGTGTCGTTTGATAAAACGATTTCTGTTTTTGTAGGAGGCGAATGATTTCTGGGCGTCACGATTCTTGTCCTTTTTGTGTTTCTGCAAAAAGAAGACTCCTAAAGCCAAATACATGCATTTAGCACAGGAGCTGTTGGTGGATCCAGACTGGCCACCTAAGCCACGAACAACTACAGAAGCAAAATCACCTGCTTTAGAGAATGGCAGCTATCAAATTGTCACAATTACGTAGCAGCTACTCTGTATGGCTCATTACTATTCTTTTTAAAATGGTTAATTCATATGCGCTGCATGGGATGTCTGCAATGCATTGTGGAGCAGTTCAATGCAGAGCCCTTAACTAGAACTTTCCGAATGCCTCCATTCATAAGTCTGGATGTAATGTCTAAATGGATAACTATTTGCAAAGACTTCAGAAATGAAATTCATTTAAAATTGTCCCTCCAGTGTCACACCCACCCAATCTCCAGGTCAGACGTGTTGAGATACAACTGCCGGCTGGGTGGTACCATTGCCAGGACAACTGCATGATGCCCAACAGGTATTCTACTCGAGCCCTATTCTGATTAACAGGACCCACCCATACTACTCGCTGGGAGTCTTAGGGTACGTTCACACGGCTTAAATTGCTGCGTATTTCGGCGCTCATTTATGCCACGTATTGTGCGCCGCAATTACAGTAATTCATAGCTCTCATAGAGAGCTATGGATTACGCGTTGTCTCCCCACACATACAATACGATCGTATTGTACGCGCGGGGGGAGAATTGACATGTCAAGTGCTCCTGGCGCTTATGCGCCACTAACATTGCATATCAATGGGGCTGGCCCCCCCATGCTTTGGAGTTATGGGCTAATAAGCACGTGGTTCCAAAACACATGGCGTATTGCGGCGCATACTATACGTGCCGCAATAAGCCGTGTGAACATGCCCTTAGGGTTCATTCAGCAGCTGTACCACGCAGTCTGCAGCTGCATCTCTCAGGAACATTTGAGGAACACGTTAATACCGCTGCAGCACTCATTTTGTAGATGGGGAGGTCAGCGGCAGTTGTGTTGGGACCATATCTTTTATTCTGTAGATTCAGTTGCTGTAATGGTGAACAAGCTTGCACCTCGCCTGCAGACACAGTTAGGTCTTCTATATAGGCTTGTATATAGGGAATAAATGGAATTTATTGGAGAAAAGACTTAGCCTGTTTCTTCAGGGCAGTCTTTGTGTCCTACTGAGCTGCTAGAGTCCCATTGCTGTAGATACACTTTTTTTTTTTTTTTTTTAACATTTCTCTATTGACTTCTGTGTTTTGATCAGTAGCTTACAATGACTGTGCCTTTTTAGGTTAACACACACCTGCCAATCTTCTTTTGACTACATTCATTTCAAATTCATGTTGAGTACCAAAGAATCATTTTATCCTTAGATTCTAAAAATGTATGAATTAATCTAAGGATTATTTTATTTATTTTTTTGTCACCTTTATTACTTTATCAGTTGCTTCCTTTGCGTTGTGATCACATCCTTGTTCTCTGTTCCATGCAGTAATACTGGAAATATTTACATAGGAGATATTGTCTGGGTAATGACTGTGTTTGAATAATCCTGCTTCATCTGGTTCTTCAGAATGTTCCGAACTTTCTAAAACCACATTGTCGAATGCACGAGTTTCTCGTGATCTTTATTTATTGCTCCCTTAAACCGTCAAGTGTTTGCACTAAAAAAATCATTTCTGAATTCTTTGCAATATATTCTTTGAAAGCGAGTGATTGATTGTTTTGTAAATGTACATGTAAAAATGAAACTGAAATTTCTATTTTGTTTTTTGTGTCCTGCTAGATCTATGCATTTCAGACCTTAGAGCTGTGAATTTTGCTGTGTTCAGTTATGATACTGTCCATAAAAATGATCTTTTACATCGTGCTCATCTTCCAGGCACTAAAGAGTTAAGGGACATTAAACCAGGGCATTTGCACCTTTACAGGATACATCAGTTTTTTTTAACAAATGTTGGTTACAAATATCCTTAAAGGGGTTGTCTCACTACAAAGATTAGCTTTCAACATTCAAAATGAAGATGTTTTCCAAATATATTGCGTTGTTAATTTTTTGTTTTGTTAAGGAGCTACAAGTGATTTTATCACCTTCTGTGCTCTCTCTGGTTCCCCAAGTGACCGACCTGTGTACATCTCCCCCCTTGCTGTTTGTTCTATTTGATAGCAGGGAGTGACATCATCACACAGGTGCAGCACAGAACTAGCTTTTTTGTTATCTGATCTTTCAGACAATATCCAGTAATTACTGCTGTTTACTTTAACTCAGAAGCTTCCCTGGTCCTGACAGCATGAGATTTATCTAATTATCAGAGGTCTGAATACACAGAGCTCATACGCTAATTACAGGCAGCTTGACCAGGAATTGACAGCAAAGCAGCATTATTTCATTCATGCATCCTATGAAACTTTGAGATGAGACAACCCCTTTAGATAATTTTCCACAGTAATCCAAGCAACAGTATACAATGTGATTACAGATGGATGGAACAGTCTACTACATTATTCCTTAATTTATTGCTTTCCCAACATACAACAAAACATTGAAGTAAAAGGGGATGTGAACAGCCCTCAAAGGGATTTTCATGCCACAAACCTTTTGTATAGATGATATGTGGGAGTCCGACCATACAAGCAGAGAGTACCTGCCCTGCTTGATTGTATCTGTAATGGGCTTTGACATTGCCCTTACATGTTCGACTACCACTCTGCATGGAGTGCACAGAACAGGTAATGTTTGTGGTGTGAAAATCCTTTGTTTACTTACACTTTTGTGTGATACCACTTAATTAAACACTGTGACATACCAATTCACCAGTTTAGTGCTCGTTCACATATTTTAATGGTCATTCTCACGAGAACCTCTTTGATCTCCGGGACTACTGTGTTCAGGGAGGATATATATATATATATATATATATATATATATATATATATATATATATATATATATATATATATATATATATACACACACACACACTCACATACATTTATTTATTTTTCTTCCCTGCAGTCTGGCAATATACAACCGTTATTTGTAGACTCAGAGACACAGCCAGCTTTACATTTACACTTCCTGTTCAGGTTGTGGCTAGTTTTATAGCAGTGATGTGACATATCAGCTCTGCTGTTCATAGCTATTCATGTTACAGTGGCATGGCTGCAGGAGATTTATAGAATGTAGTACAGAAGGCTATAGAACTCTAAGGATATGTTCACATGGCGTAATTGTGAGGCGCATTTCGGCGCGCATCTGCGTTTCAATGCACCCGAAATGTGCCCTGCAATTACGGTAAATCATAACTCTCATAGAGAGCTTTAAAGGGGTTGTCTCACTACAAAGAATAGATTTCAAAATGTAGGGAAAACTAAATGAAGACGTTTTCCAAATATATTGCTTTATTCATCTTTTTTTGTGAAGGAGCTACAAATGATTTTATCACCTTCTGAGGGCTTTCTAGTTTCCCAAGGGACCGACCTGTGTACTCCTCCCCTGCTGTTTAGTTCTATCTGATAGCAGGGAAAGACAGTAATTACTCTACTGTTTACATTAGCTCAGCAGCTTCTCCTGTCCTGGTAGAAGGTAATGTAGCTAATCTAGACTAATAAACATAATAAACAGAGAAGTCTGAATACACAGAGCTCATATGCTGATTACAGACAGCTTGACCTGGAAGTAACAGAGTAAAGCAGCATTATTTCATTGATGCATCCTATGAAACTTTGAGATGAGACAACGCCTTTAAATTACGTCCGTCTTCTCCGGCATACAATACACGTGTCACTTCTTTGCGTCGCTTACGTGCCGTGGATAATGGAAGTGAAGAGAGCTGGCCCCGTGTTTTAGAAGTACGTGCTGACCAGCGTGTACTTCTAAAACACCCGACGTATTGCGGCGCGTACAGTACGCACAGCAATACGCCGTGTGAACATACCCTTCGGGGTAAAAACTTGTCATTGTTCAGTAAACAAAGTCTTGCTAGAAATCACGCAGGGAGTGACTCATTATGGTCGAAAGGCAGCTTGTGTAGCAACTGGATAAGAGACAGAGCAGAAAAAGGTGGGGAGTGGTGATCAGTAACCAGAGAAACTTGTGTACTCTAAGACTATGTTCACACGGCTTAATTGCGGGCCGTAATTACGCCCCGCAATTACGCCGTGTGGACGGGGGCGGGAGCGGGGGAGTGAGCGGGGGGCCGGCACTTTGCCGGCACATTGACTTGAATTACCAGCGGCGCGTATACGCCGCTAGTAAATGACATGTCACTTATCTCCCCCTGCGTCGGATTCGCCGGGCGGGGAGAGGAGACGTAATCCATAGTTCTCTATGAGAACTGTGAATTACCGTAATGAATGGCCGTTTTCGGCCCGTAATTGGCGCACTTCGGCGCGTAATTACATACCGAAATACGGCCCATTTTAAGCCGTGTGAACATGCCTTAAAAGGATATAAAATCTTCTCAACTCATGACAAAGCAAAATCAAATACAGCAATGTATTTAATAATAGTTTTCATTTACCTTGCCCTACGTGTTAAGAGCTAATCATTGTAGTGAGAAAACTCCTTTAAATGGGTTGTGTGAGAATCCCAGAAAAATAAGAACATAGTGCAGTAATACTGAAGATAATCCGTAACTATCTGTCACAATCCAGTGTGTGAACGACTTACAGACACTGTTATATCACATAATATCGCAATGTGTTGGATCTTTCTCCTCACCAGGCCAGTGGGCGGAGCTATAGTTGTTAGGCGCACTTTATGAAAGCTACATGACATATATATATAATATATCGTCCCTCATTCCCCAAGTCTGTCAGACTAACTGAGCACAGCACATGCCAAGTAATGCCTAACTGGGAATTAACTAAGAGTCTCTCCAGCTTCCTGTAGGACAGGTTTCTGCTGAGGAAGGAGCCCGGCGGCCATTTTGTTCTTCTATAATGATTATCCCCTAGACAAAATGAACTGACTTTTCTAATTAAAGTTATTTAGGATTTTTTTTAATTATGACATGGTTTATCTACTTAGTTTTCTTCTTTTCCCAGAGAACCCCTTTAAGTGTAGTAGGTGCCTTGAAATACTTATGTGGCAGAACCAAAAGGAATAGACACACTAAATCTGGTTTTCCTAATGGTAGATCTCATGTAAAGGTCTGCTTAGACCTATTTCAGTAGATAGTTGAAGGATAATATCCAGTGTTTTGTATCCAGGATTTATATATATAAATTACATGCAGCTTACAGCTTTTTAGCTGTTACTGTGCCATCCTTTCACAACCCTTCTTTGCCTACCTATTCCAATGGTCCCATTTTTAACTAATAGCCACTTGTATTTCTTGGTGGAACAAGCCAGGTGACTTCTTTCTTGTTTTGTATATCACAAACCCAATACCTGTACATTGAAACTGGGTTGCTAGGACTGTTAAGTATAGTTGGTAATCAAAGCTTCCTGTGTCCTACAGAGGCGGTTACCATGTGTTTCAGTGGTCCCTCAACTTACAAGGACCTCAGGAAACAATTTTTAATTTAATAATCTTTTTTAATCTTCATTTTGCTTTGGTAGGGGTGACATTTTAGGGACTTCAGGACCAATTACTAGTTTTGCATGAAGTTATTGATTTAAAATGGTCGCCTTGGAGTCGATTAATATTGTATGTTGCGGGAACGCTGTACTTTCTTCTGGTGGTGAAATTGGGGAATGTAGTTGTTGTCATTTGTACAGTGTTGAAGCTCAGCTTTGGGAACTACCAAACAGAAGAGGGATGTAATGCAAGATATTATAGGAGTACTTCCATCTAAATGACATCGCTATACCATTATTGTCTCACAGGTGCAGCATATGCCCTAAATATTGGATAGAGGAGAACCCCAAAAGTGACCATGCATCTGTCATTTGCTGATTCAGCATCTTTTGCTGTTTGCTTACTCAGCATTTTTTTTTTTATTACTGGGAACAAGAAAGATGCAAATCCCTCTGGGTCCTAACCAGTCAGACATTTATGGCATTCCCTTTAGCCATATGGTAGTTAGTAAATATTCAAAAAGAAGCCATCTTAATTTAAGCTTAATGATTTAATCTACATAAGTATCATGTATTTGTAACACTGTTTGTGTAATACCAGTCAATGCATAATATAATTTTCCACATGGTAAGGCTAGGTACGCACTACGTTTGTGGTGTACATCTAGCGTGCACCCTGGAAACGCTTCCAACATATACATTAAGGGGGACATTTCTGAAAACTGTCTTGGTCTAAGACTTTTCTTGTTGCCCATAGCAACCAATCAGCGTTCCCCTTTCATTTCATATAGAGCTCTGAAAAAATGAAAGGGGCGCTCTGATTGGTTGCTATGGGCAACAAGAAAAGTCTTAGACCAAGACAGTTTTCAGACATGTCCCCCAAAATGTAGCCGCAGGAGGCCAAAAGTGTGTGCATTTGGTCGATATACGTCTGTGTACTGCAAAAAAGTAAAGAATAGTACAGGAACCTATGCTGTTCTATACAACAGCATTCAGAAAAGAATGTATATGTTAAACCTGTACTTTTTTTTTTACTATGGGACCCTATGGGTGTCAGAAGCCAAAAATGTTCTATGTATCGAGCCTTTATTGTATTATTATTATTATTTTTTTTTTAACAACATAACACTGAAGATATCAGTTGAAATATAAACCGTACACATACATATGTATATAAAGAAAATGTATATATTAGAGTGTACAATAAATGTACCCAGTAGATAATTTTGACAGAAAAGAAATATAAATTATACATTTTAAAGTTCCAGTAATGTTTCTAACTTATTGTGAAAATTTTAATAACCGCACTTGGGTAATAATGAATTGAAGTCGCAGTTGCTAATAAAACTGGTTGCCTGTGAGTATTGTGCTGGTTTGTGTCCTCTGAACTTAACCCTTTATGTGCCTGGAGATTTCCATTCTGACTGGTAATGACTGAGTGTTTTTGTTGGACTGCTTCACCACAAATAAGGTAACTTAACAAGTAAAAGGCAGCTCGTTTTCTTTCCAAGGGCTTTAAAATGTGGCCTTTTTAACTATTTCATGTTGTTGCAGGCTCACCAACAGCAGTATAGTTTCTGCATGATAATTTCATAGACTAGTGATTCTGTCTGATTAAAACTGTGGTCATTCTGCAAATTGCAGTCCATAAGTTGAACAGTACAGTAGCTAACCAGCTAAACCGTGTGTTCCCCTTTTCTAGGTTGTGTACGTAAGCAAAGTATGTATATTTTGCTGGTTAAAATGAGCGCACAAATGTATAAAAAAAAAAAAATCTAGCTTTTGCAACAAAAATGTGTTCTATATAGATATATTAAAATATTTTTCTTGTATTGTCTAAGAAATAAATATAAGCATCCCTCAGGGTTTTTTTATTTCCATTTTTATTTAAATTTCTTTTGTTGACTAGCAGTTACTAAAGTGCACCACAGAAATGATTTCGGAGTTTGCACATGCAGAATGCTTTTGCTGTGTTTTCACTATGCTTTGCCACAGGAAGTTATAGCTATTCTACCCATTTATAAGGTTACTGCATCAGTGCCTCTTCTTGACCCGCTAGAGAACTTACATTTTTACAGAAATTAAATTCTCTATTATTAGGCAGCCAAACGTGTTATTTGTGGAGTATTCCCATCATAGAATATTACAGCCTATAAATACCATATGCTATAATTTAATCAGTGGGTATCCAACCTCTGGGAACCCCACCACTCTAAAGATCAGTTGGAGCCATCTACCCTAGATAACTGTTGGCTTGGCATCTATTCTGATTGATTCCCCATATATACACATTCTGTTCATGTTTTCAATGAAAAAAGGAACATGCCCTTGACAGAGATGTCTGGCATATATTTATTTCCCTAAAGAATTAGGCATGCTTAAATGTAAGTGCCAAAACCCATGCATCTATGGAGGGGGAGGGGGTTGTAAGGACTCCCCTAAACGCATGAATTAGTTGACCGGTCCCACCAAAATAGGCAAGCTTAGTTTTCTTAAGTCTGATGTGCAGTTGTACCTTAAATTGTGACATATCCTCAACATTAGCCATCAATTTCTATGATGTCGAAACCCTCTTTAAGGAAGGGGTTTTTGTACCCTGGCTAAGAAAGAATGGCTGCTTATGAGTAATTGGTTCAAACGCATTGTTTTAATACCAGTAATTTTGCTCCTACAACTGGAATACTTAATCACAAATAATGAGTGGTGTTACGAATTAACTGAAACCGTGAGCAATGACCTCTTCTGCCATGGATGGTACAGTCACCTTAGGGCAGTGGGGGCCATGAAGTTTGGCCTACACTGAATCAATATTCCCAATAATGTAGTCTTGTGACCCCAGTGGTTGATTAAATATGATTTTAACACTGCTACTTCCTGTCAGTTTGACAAGGCCACTTTATTTTTCCTGGTGTACTGGGAACTGATATCTGTTTAACAATAACTGGGAAATAGCAGTCTATAACTTCGGATTCTTACCTCTAAGCAATAGAAATTAAATGCTTTGGCAAAGTATTCTGTTTTGTGCTCTATCAAATTTTTATTCCTGTCCGAGAGTGATTGCTAATTTAGATTTAGGTAATTTGTGAGACCTTTCTTTAAAGGAAACAATGCTGCAAATAATGCTTGAAATAAAAGGACCTAAGTCACCTTCAAGAAGGCTTTTCCTTATATAATTATATACGCAAGTTTGTCATGCTTAACAATCTGTCCTGGGGGGGTTGATCTTGCATTTTCTTTATATGTGCTTATGTGTGTTTTGATAATTGTTGCAATAATTTATTTTATTTATTTGTTTTCCTCATTTGTGCTTCAGACTGCTAATCTGTAAAAAGTATTGTGTATTCTAATGTGTTAATTTGTTTAAGTCGTGCAGTATCCTTTCCATTTGAAGGGGGAAGTCCTATCCTCTGTGTGTAATCCATTGCACTGTGGGATATACAAGTTTAAGCACAGAGCCCACATAGCTGTGTTGATGATGCATTGCACATAGTGTTAACATGGCTTGTGAAAGCACAGACTAAAATGGAGACCTCCTAATGCATCAAATTGTAATGATTTCTGATGCCAGTGACAAGCGACAATTGAGATGACATGAGTTCAGTCCATTTTTATTTTGGGGCATAAGACTCCTTTCAGATCTGTAGGTTTATTAAAGAAGAACAAAATGGGAAAAAAAATACTTTTTCCTAATGTGAATGAAGTATCAGATTTACTAAATTTTTATTTAAATACTTTGTACTGTTTTAAATTTATAGCTTCAAAATACAAGGTTCACTAAATATGTCCCGCATGCATACTTTATACATTATGATAAAAGAAGGCACATATCAGTATGTAGCCATTTTGATCTACAAGTAATCACTGTAGAAAACAGTTATATGTACACAATGCAGCCTTGGTTATAGGTTGTGCATATTATTCAGTCATTTGATATAATAAGGTGACTGCATTGCTCAAAGTCTTCAGCTGTGCATGGATTAAAGGCTCTCTGTGAATTCTATTCATAGAGCGTTAAAGGCTATGGCAATATAGTCATGTGATTTTTATATCGTGTCGATATGATCAGACGATAATTACCTCTTGGCTGTGTTGTTTACATGTGTTGTGGGTTTCTTTTTCACTTATTATTGCCTGCTAAAAATAATTAATGCTTTTTAAAAGACCATAATTGCTCTAAATTTATGAGCCTTATCAACAATGTGTTGTGATAAAACCTGTACCTTTATAATCTCAAATCTAAAGTAGCTTTTATTCTGGTCAGCTCCTTTAATGTGGATGACATTAGTGATTCACCTAAGTTGGCTTGTAGTTTACAGCTTAGAACTTTTTTACTTTCCATAAATAATGAGCACTTGAGCCCCTTAGGTATATTTAGCTAATGCATTCATTTATGGAATGTGGTGGCATCTTGGAACCATCACTTAGGACTACTGAACATTTTTCCTAAAACTGATTGGTAAAGTACTAAGTGAATTCCAAAAAACGGTAGGCTTTAGAGTTGAACATTCCAGTTCCAGAGAACTATACAGTTCCTTCATTTTTCCTATGCCACACTGTGCCCTGCATCTCAACTACTTGTAATTTAATTCCAAGGTTTTGACCAATAAATAAGAGAAAAAAAAAAAAAGAAATGGATGCTGCATATCAAAATGAACAAAGTGCTGCTCTTTATGGTACCCTACTGTAAAAAAAGCATACCTTCAGAAATGTAAATATATCATGTATATAGTCATGTAAAAATAATTTTGTGATTAAAGCTCTTTTAAATAAAAACCCAAAATTCAAATGTGTTTGTGTGTTCACTATTAGGGGCTCAAGTCCGTTCCTTCTACACTACTGAATCCTGAGATATGCTGACTCGTAATGTCCTTGCAATCTAGAATACATTCTTATATTGCCTATTATACAGGCATATTGAACCACACTACTTATGCTTGTTTTGGCATGTTATTAAAACACTGTATGAAATATTTTTGTTTGCTCAAAAAGTACAAAAGAAGCAGCTGAACAGGGCAAGTGGTGCATCTGAATGGTGTGCAAGGTAAGTACCATGTTAGGCAATTATGACACATGGACTGGATATGCCACAAATACCATATAGTTAAGGGCCCCACTTCTGGGTTCCTAACCTATCTGGATGATGTGGTCAGGTGATGCATCCTTGTTGGTCCTGAGACAAGTAATTCTTCACTTTGATGGAGATGTAGTTTGTGTCTGTGCACTTCTGGTACTCTCGCCTATCAAGTTATAGCACAATTTAGAATTGTGACAAGGTCTTGTTTTTCTCCACAAAAGTGGTGTGACCAAAAGTGGGAAATACTTCGTATCTTAGTCTTGCACTAGTCTCTCACCCAGGCTACAAATTAAGCACAGCACTTGGCCCAAACAGTTGACACACTCATTAACAACATTGGTACTCTGATGAAACTGCTATAACGAATAAGCAACTTTCACTAGATAAAGCTAAAGAAAGTGGTGTAGGTGTGTTCATCAGAGCTAACCCAAGGAGAAAGAAATTTCTCAAAATCTCACCCTGAAATTTCCTTTTCATGGAGAAAGTTGAGGATCTAGAAACCTTTTCTATGTGAGATTGGGAAAAAATAGCTAGGAGCATAAAATAATCAGGGAAGTGCAACATTTGATAAATACATTTAATTTTAATTTATAGTATTTCACAAAAGTGTGAAAAATATTGTATTACATCTTTTCTTGGGACAACCGTGAAAATATGACACTTTAATACAATGTAAAGTAGCCAGTGATCCTGCTTATATAACTAATTTTGTTGTGCCTTCAATATAACTCTAATGGACAGCTATTAATGTCTAATCCGCTGGCAACAAAAGTGAGTATACAGTATTGTGCCCAATTTGCCATTTTCCATCCAGGATGTCATGTGACACAGTCTTGCAAGGTTTCTGGTTTGAATGGGGAGCAGGTGTGTTAAATTTGATGTCATTGCTCTCACACTCCCTCATACTAGTCACTGGAAGTTCAACATGGTACCTCATGGCAAAGGACAGTCTGATGATCTAAAAAAAAAAGAATTCTTGCTCTACATAAAGATGGCCTATGCTATAAGAAGATTGCCGACATTATGAAAGAGCTGCATAACGGTGGCCAAAATCATACAGCGGTTTCAGAAGACAGATTCAACTCAGAACAGGCCCCGCCATGGTCAACCACAAAAGTTGAGCGCGCATGCTGAGTGTCATATCCAGAGATTGTCCTCTCAAAATAGACGTACACTCACCGGCCACTTTATTAGGTACACCATGCTAGTAACGGGTTGGACCCCCTTTTGCCTTCAGAACTGCCTCAATTCTTCGTGGCATAGATTCAACAAGGTGTTGCAACGATGCTCAATTGGTACCAAGGGGCCCAAAGAGTGCCAAGAAAATATTCCCCACACCATGACACCCACACCATCAGCCTGAACCGTTGATACAAGGCAGGATGGATCCATGTTTTCATGTTGTTGACGCCAAATTCTGACCCTACCATCCGAATGTCGCAACAGAAATTGAGACTCATCAGACCAGCAACGTTTTTCCATTCTTCTACTGTCCAATTTCTATGAGCTTGGGCAAATTGTAGCCTCAGTTTCCTGTTCTTAGCTGAAAGGAGTGGCACCCGGTGTGGTCTTCTGCTGCTGTAGCCCATCTGCCTCAAAGTTCGCCGTACTGTGCGTTCAGAGATGCTCTTCTGCCTACCTTGGTTGTAACGGGTGGCTATTTGAGTCACTGTTGCCTTTCTATCAGCTCGAACCAGTCTGCCCATTCTCCTTTGACCTCTGGCATCAACAAGGCATTTCCGCCCACAGGACTGCCGCTCACTGGATGTTTTTTCTTTTTCGGACCATTCTCTGTAAACCCTAGAGATGGTTGTGCGTGAAAATCCCAGGAGATCAGCAGTTTCTGAAATACTCAGACCAGCCCTTCTGGCACCAACAACCATGCCACGTTCAAAGGCACTCAAATCACCTTTCTTCCCCATACTGATGCTCGGTTTGAACTGCAGGAGATTGTCTTGACCATGTCTACATGCCTAAATGCACTGAGTTGCCGCCATGTGATTGGCTGATTAGAAATTAAGTGTTAACGAGCAGTTGGACAGATGTACCTAATAAAGTGGCCAGTGAGTGTATGTTGCCAGCATTGCTGCAGAGGCTAAAGGGGTGGTGGATCAGCCTGTCAGTGCTCAGACCATATGCCACAGACAGCATCAAATTTGTCTGCATGGCTATCGTCAAAGAGGGAAGCTTCTTCTAATGATGATGCACAAGAAAGCGGACAGTTTGCTTAAGATCAGGAGTCTAAGGACATGGATTACTGGAAACATGTCCTGTGGTCTGATGACACTAAGATAAACTTATTTGGTTCAGAGGGTGTCAAGCATGTGTGGCGACAACCAGGCAAGCATTAAAAAGATAAGTGCGTCTTGCCTACAGTCAAGCATGGCTGTGGTAGTGTCATGGTTTGGGAAAAATAGATAAGTAAGTCCGCTCACCTCTTAAACATAATGCTCACGTGTAGGATAGAGCTGGTTACGACCACCGCCCAGTGGTTAACAGACATGCAGGAAGAATGCAGGAAACCGCTACAATATCCACCGCTGATGAGTTTAAAAAATCTTGATGCTTTATTAATTCTTCATAAAAAAATACAAGTATGAACAAGCCAATGAAACGCCCATGCATGGAGGAGCATATACTAATGACGGCTTATGTGAAAAACAGCTGACGCGTTTCGAAAGAAACCTTTCTTAGTCGTAGCTACACTACAAATGGCATACGATGCTAAAATGGCCCCCGAGAGAGTCACATGATTTGACTCCTCCCACAACATTGAATCCTTAAAACTTTATGTAAATTCGTAAATTTAAAAAAAAAATCACAACAATAAAAAGAAAAAAAAACACAACAACAAAAAAAGAGAAAAGGAAAAGTAGGGGGGAAACATCCTATGGCATTATAATAACATGGGAAAACCTAATAATAATACATTATGTCTTGTTTAATATTTAAGCCAGCTGGAACCCTCGTATTAAGTTCGAAAATCCAGCGAGATTCCCTACTCAATAATTTACGGGTCAAATCCCCGCCTCGCAATGAATGCGTCACCTTCTCTATTCCCAAGAAAGAAAAAGCACTTTGTTTTCCACCATGAATTTCAAGAAAATGTTTAGACACCATAGAGATCCAATGGTGTTACTACATTTATGGGAATCAGATAAGTGACGCCTTATTCGAACCTTCAGGGGACAGGTGGTGCAACCCACGTACTGTACTTTACACATATCACAGTTGACAATGTACACAACGAATTTACTATTGCAGTCAATAAACCTATTAATATTGTGTACTTTTCCCGTTGAAACTGATGAGAATTGTTTAGAATTATGGCAATGTTCACATGCTGTACATCTTTTGTGGCCACATTTGTAAAAACCCTTAGGCTATGTCTACACTGCACAGAAAAACGTCCGCTTTTTCTGCGTTTTTCGTTTTCTAAAAACACTGGAAAAATGACTGTAATCATCTCCCATAGACTCTATTGTAAAAACGTCTTGCAAAAACATGCTCTAAAAAAACACCAGAGCCGGGCAGAAAATTTACTACAGGAGTCTATGTAAAGCGCTGGACGTCTTTTGGCGCGTTTTTGCAGCGTTTTTTGCCGCAATTTTTCAATGAAAACCCTCCCAGGAGACCCAAGTCCCACCTAATTGGGGTGTAACACAGGTTATATATTATCAAATTTGCATACAAGTGTCTGATGTGTCCTTGTCTGTACCTTTTGTAATAAAATGATCATGCTTTGGCCGCTAACGATTTCTGCGCAATTCATATTTTTTTTACAGATTTTGGCATCAGAATCAGGTTTTTTTTACAGATTTTGATGCTAAAATCCTTTTCTAAACATATTTTGGCGCTAATAAGGTTATCTTGCTACTGATGCTGAAAATAAGTTTTTTACGGATTTTAGCGCCAGAATACGTTTTTTACGGTTTTTTTCACTAAAATAATTGTTTTTACATATTTTGGCGATAATATCGTTATCTCGCCTCTGACTTCAAAAATATGTTTTTTTACGGATTTTGGCGCAAAAATACGTAAAAAAAACATTTTTTGACACTATAGTAATATTTTTTACAGATTTTGGCGCGAATATCGTATTGCTTCTGATGCCAAAAATAATGTTTTTTTTACGGATTTTGGCGCAAGAATCCGTTTTTTCACATTTTTTGACACTAAAATAATTTTTTTTACAGATCTTGGCGCTAATAACGTTATCTCACTTCTGACACCAAAAATAAGTTTTTTTTACGGATTTTGCCGCAAAAATCCGTTTTTTTTACACTAAAATATATATATTTTTTTTACAGATTTTGCCGCTAATAATGTTATCTTGCTTCTGACGGCAAAAATATGTTTTTTTACGGATTTTGGCGCAAGAATCCATTTTTTATGGCTTTTGGAGCTAAAATCCGTATCTTTACAGATTTTGGCGCTAATAAAGTGATCTAGCTTTTGACGCAAATAAATACATTTTTTACGGATTTCGGCGCCAGAATCCGTTTTTTGACGGATTTAGGGCTTAGTTCAATATCTTTAAAAATTTTGCCGCTAATAAACTGATCACGTTTCTGACACTAAAAATATTTTTTTTACGGAATTTGGCCCAATAATGCGTTTTTTGGGATTTTGCCGCTAAAATCCTTTCCTTTACAGATTTTTACGCTAATACAGTTATCTTTCTGTAAGGAACGAAAAAGTGGGTTTTGGTGGATTTTGGTGCACGTATCTGGTGCAAAATTTAATAAAGCAGTCGCATGCCGCAGCAGCACACAAAGGACAATCTGCTCACACAGGCTACAGTGATCGATAGGAAGTGATTACTTAACATGTTAACTCCACCTGTAGGGTGTAGTTTACATCCAATGGTTTAATTTGTGCATACATTAAAAAGCAGAGCAAAGACGCGCCAAAAAACAGACGTTTTTTCAGCTGCTTTTGACAGGCAGTGGACAGAAAACTCAGTTTCATGAACGTTTTTAGTAATTCGTTTTCAGGTCGTTTTTTGTCCACTGCAGTGTAGACATAGCCTTACTACTCAACCAGGTGCTTCTCTCAGATGCACCAGAAGTAAAGAGACTCTGTGAAAGAATATATCCCAATGTGGGTGCCCTTCTAGAAATATACCTAACATTGGTGCTCAACATTGTTTAAAATTCTTCCGATACCCGGAGTAAAGGTAAATGTCTCCTGACTATAGCTGTAATTTTGTTGAATTGTGGACTGTATGTAGTACAAAAAGTGACACCATTAATGTGGGAAGTCCTACTCTGGTGAGAGGGTTTCTCCATGAGTAAATCTTTCCTATTTGTATTCATAATTCTGTGTTCAGCAACGTGAAGATCTATTTCTTTATAACCTCTCGTGCCCAACTTCTGTTTAGTTTCAATTAATTGTGAAACAAACTCATCGTTACTTGTACAGTTTCTGCGCAATCTCACAAATTCGCCGTATGGGATGTTTTTCGTCACATGTCTAGGGTGGCATGAATTGGCCAGAAGGATGGTATTCCTGGCCATATCATTTCTATAGGGAAAAACTTGTACCCCCATGCCATGAACTCCTTGGAGAGTAACATCCCAAACGTTCATTTTTTCTTTCCCATATGTGTATGTGAATTGCAAATTATACGGATTGATATTAATGTATTGAAAGAACAACGACAGGGTATGAAGGTCTCCCCCACACCCCTCCCAGACCAGGAGCAGGTCGTCAATATAACGGCCAAACCTCCTGATCTGGGGGAGAAAAGGATTGTCTGAAGAAAAGATGTAATACTCCTTCCAGATGGCCATATAAATATTGGCCAGAGAAGGGGAGAATCTGGCTCCCAAGGGGCTCCCCTTCTCTGTAAATAAACCACACCATCAAAGGAAAAAAAATTTTGTCCAAGAAGGTATTTGGTGACATCCACTATGTATTGACATTTCTCTACAGAATAATTGCTATGCGAAATTAAAAACCTATACAATGCTTTTAATGCTAGGTCATGCGGTATACAGGGGTAGAGTCCCACAACATCGCAAGATACCCAAGTAAATGAGTGTTCCCATTTTAATTGTTCTATATTAGAAATTAACCTTTTGGTTTCCCTAATGTAGCCTGGAATAGAGACTACTAAATGTTGTAACTGGCTATCTAGCCATTGGCTCAGACGCTCATTAAGAGACCCAATCCCTGATGCTATCGGGCGAAAGGCAGGGGGGAAGCTTCCCTTGTGCAATTTTGGCAATGAATGAAAAATAGCCATAATTGGCTAATTCACAAACATTCTCTCAGCCAAATCTTCTGAAAAAATATTCAAGGTAACTCCCTCATTTAAAAATTTTTCTAGAATATCCCTGAATTCTCTGGTGGGATCTTGTTCCAAAATAGAATATGTGTCCTCATCCTGTAAGATTTTTAAGTTTTCCCGTTTGTAGAGACCGGAGTTTAAAACAACTACTGCTCCACCCTAGTCCGCTGCCCGAATGGTCAAATCTTTATTATTAGTTAACTCTTTTATTGCCCTTTTTTCTGCATTTGTCCTGAAGTTTCAGGAGATCCCTCTCCACCCTGTCTTGAAATAAATCTAAATTGGTAGGTCTAGAGTGAATGGGGTAGAAGTCTGGATTACTAAAATGTGGGTTAGATTGTGCAATAATAGAATCTCCCTCCTCTCCCATTTCAGCCTCGGACCTAAATGACCGCAAAGTACTGACCGCATACAATTCCTCACATGAAAAACCTGGGTCTCTCTCAGGAGATGCCTGTGGTTCTACAGATTCAAAACTGCTGTGTTCTATATCCCTGGGAAAAAGCTGGTTAATTTTATCAAAATGATTTTTCAAAGTGATTGCTCTAGCAAATTTATTCACATCTAGGATGGTGTCATAAACTTTAAATTGATTGGTGGGAGCAAAGTTTAGACCTCTAGACAGAACAGATATTTGTTCCGATGTGAGGATATAACCTGAAAAGTTAATCACTTGCTGTTCCCTCGAGTGTCCCTCTGGAACCGGGGGTCTCTGCCTTTTGCAGTGCTTTTTGTCTGCCCTCCTCGTCCCTTTTCTGGTCTTGCTCCTGTTAGATTATTTTCTAAAGAGTTCTCTGAAATCTCCATTGCAGCTCTCCCGCCCACAGCTGATGAGGATTGTTCTGACTCTGACTCCTCCGAAGTGTTGGAAAGTGAGTATTCACGAGACATGTCCATGTTAGAAACTAACTTTGCGGTTTCTTGCATGCTAATACTTTGCAGACCCATAATGTGTTTTCCTTAGAAAAGAGCGTGGGGTTCCTTCTATGTCAGTTTTAGCATTGTAAGTATAGACCTGTTGTTTCTCATAGTCCTGTAAGTCTCTTTGGAACTTCCTTTGTTTCAAAGCTGTAACATGTAGTTCCAATTGTTTCACATTTTTCTGTAGGTCACACAAAAAAGTCTCATATGATGTGCAATCTTTATAGGGTTCAATCGCTGTTGTTGCTTCCATAATCTGGTCTTTTAAAGTAGACAAATAGGTTTTCTCATATTCCACTAAATGCCGCATTAGTTGTAAAGAGCAATTCGATAAAATGTCATTCCATCTCCTGGTAAATTCATCATCAAATGTCGTTGTGGCAATCTTTTTAAGCCTCAGACCTCTGGGTATCATTTCCCGATTAATATATGTTTCCAGAGTTGTAACATCCCACCATGTTTTAACCTCCTTTTTCTTCAGATTCTCCAAGGATTTAAACAGGGGATAAAGTTCATTGCTTTGAGACACATTACCACTTGCCTTATTACCAGGGAACATTTCTGCTGCTCTTAATAACCGACTCTCTTGCTCCATATCATCCATGTCTTATAGGGAAAAAATAAAATGCAAAGAGGGTGCAGGACTTAAACAGGCAACAACAACATATAGAAAAAATATATAAGTAAGTCCGCTCACCTCTTAAACATAATGCTCACGTGTAGGATAGAGCTGGTTACGGCCACCGCCCAGTGGTTAACAGATATGCAGGAAGAGTGCAGGAAACCGCTACAATATCCACCGCTGATGAGTTTAAAAAAATCTTGATGCTTTATTAATTCTTCATTAAAAAATACAAGTATGAACAAGCCAATGAAACACCCATGCATGGAGGAGCATATACTAATGACGGCTTATGGGAAAAACAGCTGACGCGTTTTGAAACGCGTCAGCTGTTTTTCCCATAAGTATATGAGGGACGAGTAAAAGGGTAAAAATAAGAAAAGAGATATATGAGAGAAAACAAAAAGAGCAGGAAAGAGGGGGAAGGGGATGAGAAAGGGGGGAATTGGTGAAAATATAAAAGGAATCGGTTGGAAACCATATCAAGGTAAAAAAAATGAGGGTAGGTGGTTACCATAATGTATCAACATAATTCTCCCCACATTGATTAACATTAAACATGTAGACAAAGATAAAGTTTATCAAATACATTGCTATTTTGATTTTGTTTCCTTTCAGACTTAGAGCAGTGTTTATTGCCCGCTTATGTACAGGAGATAAGACGTACATAAACATTACATCAGCGTGGCATGTGTGCTAGACGCCTGACCAAACCACCAGGCACAGGCATTATCATCTTGCATAGGTCAGGGATCATCTATGCTGAATGAGGACACAGTGGTATTCAGTGATGAAAGTCGATTCATTCTGAGCAGAAATGATGTCCGCCAATGATTCTGGAGCCATGAAGGAGAGCGCTATGCATCAGCAAGGTCAGGTACTCTTGCCGATCATCCAGCACGCAGACCACGCTGAGGTAAATGGTAACGAATGATCTGACGTGACACTTGGTTGCCTCTCAACTCCCTTAAACATGCCTTTGGCAGTGTGGAATTCATCATCTGGTTCCGCGGGGCATTGTTGACAATGAAGCGGTCATCAGTGAGTGATGTAGCCAAAGGACGTCCACTTCTTTGCCTTTCTGTCACACTTCTAGTCTCTTTGTAGTAACCTGCTGATGACACTCTGTGACACTCTAAGCTCAGTGGCCACTTCTGTCTGAGAACATCCTGCTCGAAGCCTCTTTTTGTGTGTGTGTGTGTGTGTGTAATATATGTGTATATATATATATATATATATATATATATATTTCTTTTCTTTCTAACATTAATACTTAGACCCCTCTAGAGAAATTGGACATGCAATTGCTTGTACTATATACTGCACTACTGATGTACTCCAGTATAATGACATATCTTTGGTCTCCTATTACACCCTGCAAATGGCAAGGTGTAATAGGAGTAAAAACATGGCAGTCATAGAGGCCTTCATTAGACTGAAAGGCACCCCGCAATCCTATTGCGGGGAGGGGGAGGGCGTTGAGGGCCCACAATAGACCACCACCACATCACTTAGACATGGCAGTCACTTTTACCATGACATTGAAATGATTAAATGGCCAGGATCCGAGAGGTCTCTTATTCTGGCTGCTATGGGCGGGTGTCGGCTGTAACAGCCAATAACTACCACATATGGAATGGGATGAGCAAGTGAGCCCGCTCCATGTATCCTCAATGCCTTCATGACTGGTTTATATGAAAAGAGGTGTTAAGGGGTTAAAATAGTAGAAAGCAAGTGAGTGTGGTGTCTATTTTAGGTTCCCTTCGTAGAATAATGACTGCTTCACTGTTATCAGCAGAATGCATTTCCTTATGTTACTGTATAAACCCCGCTCTTCCCTTTTTCCTTGTTATTCATGCTTTCTTCATATACTGGTGTGCTACAAAGCTCGGGTAAGAATATTATTATTATATACATTTAGATTTTACTTACATATAGAATTTAGGTGTTATACAAAGATTTTTTGCTTGTTTAGAGCAGGGATACAACTTTCATCTTCATTCATTCTGTTTTTTAGGTTCACTGACAACCATGTTTTTACTGCTCATCGTGGCAAGATTTATGGTTGCTGAAGCTCTTTGCCCTGTTAAATGTGACTGTTCAAAGAAAGATCTCATTGACTGTAGGGACAAATCTATTACAGACATTGCCAAATTAGCCATTCCTGGTAATTTTACATTTGTTCGTATAAGTGAACTCAAGCCACTGAAGTGACGGATGACAGTTTTCAGCAAATGCCGATTACTTTACGGCTGTCCTTGGAAAACAACCGAGTCTCCGCAATAACATCCGGAGCTTTTCAAGACTTTCCACTACTGAAATCTCTCAAGTTGACAAACAACGCTTTACTCTCTTTACCTCCTGGAGTATTCCATCCATTAATTGATCTGGAACAGTTGTTTTTGGATAGAAACTTATTGTTGCACCTCGATCCACATATATTTGAAACCTTATCAAACCTTTCAGAACTTGCCTTAAACAGAAATCAGCTTGTAGAGTTGTCTCACGAACTGTTAGCTCATCAAGTAAATCTGAAAATTCTGAATTTATCAAGAAATAAGCTGTCTCATTTGCCAAACAATTTTTTTAGCTCTCTTCATAAATTAACACATCTAATACTCTATGAAAACCGCTTGACGGAGATAACACCCTCGATGTTCAAAAATCTCACAAAACTAGTTAAGCTTAGTCTTTATTCTAATATGATAAAAATAATTGATAAAAATGCCTTTTATCATGTCCCTAGGCTAAGAGAACTGTCCTTGCATAAGAATTGCCTACAAACACTGGCTGATGGTTTATTTCTTCATGTTAATAAATTGGAACTATTATCACTTTATGAAAATCCATTTACTGAGCTTCCGGATGTGCTGTTTGGTAAGATGGACTCTCTCAAGTCTCTATGGCTCTATAGTACATCTCTTTCTACAATCCCAAATTTTATCTTTAGTAATTTAACTAACCTGGAGAGCCTTATCCTTACCAGAAACCGACATTTTTCTAGTCTTCCATTATATGCATTCACTGGTTTGCACAGACTTGTGGAACTCTCTTTGCATACCAATAACATTACCTCTCTTCCTGAAGAACTCTTCCAGGATCTACACAGCCTGAAAGTCCTTTCCTTGCACAATAATAATTTTGATAATCTCCCAGAGGATCTTTTCAAACCTCTTCTAAAACTTCAAACTGTTTATTTAAATAACAGTAAAATAGTCTGCCTGCCAGGAAACATTTTTAAATTGGTGCCACAACTGCAAACAGTTGATTCATGGGAAATCCCCGGGTGTGTATTGCAGACTTTAAAAATTCAAAGAGTGGGGTTTGGGGAGAATGTTAAAAGGTACTCAACTTACTTCATTTTTGTCGTCCTTCACTTTGGCAGAAAACCCCATATTAAAACGAGGGAAAAGTATGTCCCTATACTACATTTACAAAAGTGGATGACTATGTTTTGTCAACCACAGCCAGTCCATGGCAAGGTTTTACCAGTATTTTAACCACTGATGAGCAGGTGCACTCTACTGTGACAGATGAAAGAGATCACGTTGGTAAAAACCTTCTCTATAAGAAACCTTCATAGCTGGAAATTGTATAACAAAACACGTCCAGGCTTTTTACCCAACAGTATGGGAACAACCACTGGAAGGATTATGACTGATGTATCAGATCACATTGGAAGTGAAACAGATGTCTCTATAACTGATCCTTCCATAGACTGGAAATTGTATAACAATACACGTCCAGCTTTACCCAACAGTATGGGAACAACCACTGGAAGGATTATGACTGATGTATCAGATCACATTGGAAGTGAAACAGATGTCTCTATGACTGATCCTTCCATAGACTGGAAATTGTATAACAATACACGTCCAGCTTTACCCAACAGTATGGGAACAACCACTGGAAGGATTATGACTGATGTATCAGATCACATTGGAAGTGAAACAGATGTCTCTATAACTGATCCTTCCATAGACTGGAAATTGTTTAATAGTACACGTCCATCTTTTCCCAACATTATGGGAACAACCACTGTAAGAACTTTTTTAGGTAATACTTCACATACGATGGATGTTAAAAAGGCTTTTAGCTATAATCTTCCATATGGCAAAATCATTTGTTATGTTATCTTGATCAATTTAGCATTGCAAATATTCTATATATTTGTTACATGCTTCAGCTTGTTTACAATTAGGAAACTTTATAGATACTTTCATACATTTATCGAGCCTGTAGTGTTAGTACGTATGTTAATTCCACTGAATGCTGTTTCTCCAAGTCCAAGAGAAAAGTAGAATGCCTTTCTTTACATAATGTCTCTCTTTTAGAAGTGCTAATTGTTCATAGTTTTATTAATGTGAAAAATACATGGTTGAAATATTTGTTTATGAAATCTTGTGATGGCAAATTCTGAAACTGAGCAATGCTTATCCTGCATATCTATTGTATGTTCGACTGAAATAAAGCACATGAAAGAAGTTATACAGTTATCTGACTTTATGTATAGGTATATCACAATTTACTTAACTTGGTTATCAATTATTGTTGCAATGTTTGCTGCTTTTATCTACATATGACAGTCCTATAGTTAGGCAGTGCCAAAATTAACATTTGCTTGTATAGTGCAATTAGGGACCTGATCTGATATTATCATTATGTTACCTGCAATAGTACAACTCTTGGCAAAAATTATGGAATCACCACACCCAGTTTTTTTTATTTTGTAGCAAAGTCACAAATCTGTCACAAAACTAAGTTTGTGTAATGGCTAAACACTTTGTGAAACCTCTAACAAATGTAAAGATATTATTTTACTTAACAACATTATTCCAGATAAAAAAGATTGTAAATTATGAAATAATCAAAAATAAAATCCCAATTAATAATGTATTGCTCCTCCTTGGGCTTTTATAATGGTCTGAAGGCATGAACTTCACTAATGACAAACAATATTCTACATCAAGCTGGTTCCAACCTTCTCGAAGAACGGCTGACAGACTGGATTTGCAGGACAGAACCTTGTTGTGAACCAGTGTTATGGGCTATGTTCACACGGCTTATAATGGGACGTACCTCGCCCCGTACTTCACGCCATACTGTGCTAAATACGGGACGAGATCCGTCCCAGTCATTACGGTAATCCCCAGTTCTCATAGAGAACTATGGATTACGTCTCCTCTCCCCGCTCGCACAATACGCCGCGGGGGGAGATAAGTGACGTCATTTACTAGCGGCGCATATGCGCCGTGAATAATGAATGTCTATGGGGTCGGCAGGCTGACGCCCCCCCCCCCCCCCCCCCCCCCCGCTCCTGAGCACACGGCGTAATTGCGGGGCGAAATACGTCCCCGCAAATACACCATGTGAACATAGCCTTAGTTTTCATCAAAAATGTTCACTCTGTTTGAAATCAGTATTGTTTGCTGGCTATATCATTGAGTTGATATGCTTATCCTGAGAAAAGGGTTTAACATTCTTTGCTCTGTGGCAAGATACATGATCATCCTGGAAAATAACTTCATTGTCATCAAATCAATTTTCAATCAGTGGAACAAAAACAATGTAAAAATAAGTGGGAAAATGTGACCAAAAGTTCCTGCTTCATCTCCTTGGCTAATACAGATTGGTGATTGATTATTGAATTTGACTTTTTAGCTGCAACTTTTTTTCTATTCAAAGGAGTGTTCCGGGCCCTAACATTGCTCATTTGTCTGTTGGGATATGAGTAGAAATAGAAGCGAAGACTCATACTTACTTCCCGAATGCTCCTGTTCACTCACGGTGCGTTCAACCAGGAAATAAGCAGTGAACGTCCATCGTTCATGTGACAGGTGCAGCCAGTCACAGGCCACAATGTCATGTGCATGGGACCTCTGTAGCCTGTAATTGGCTGTGGCTGTCAGGTGAATGAAGACCTTTCACTGCTTCAGCAGCGGTGAACGCACCGGCAGCTAATGGGTTTGTCTGGGTTTTAAGTAGGTTTCTTCTCTTCTATTTCTAGTCATACCCCAACAGACAAACGTGCGATCTTGGGGCCTGGAACACTCCTTTAAGTGTTGGTGCTGGTTTTCTTTTAGCTTTTCTGTATGCAGATCCCATATCATTCAGATCATTTCTTACCATACTGTCACAAACATTGACTTTTGTTTCATTTATTAGGCCCCCAGCTGCCATGCCAACCATTCAGTACCCTACAATTGTGTGATGGAAGGGGCACACTCCCATGTAAAGGCTTAAACAACATTGTTGCACTGTTATTAATAACCGGCACCTGCCGTATAAGGCGAACGCTTAGAAGCTCCAGCCAACATAATTATTTATGTACATGTATGCCAGATGTTGGTAATTGAGTAAAGGAAGCATGTGGTCAGAAAAGCCCCTGTATAGTTTTTCTGGTATCCATATTTTTTATTTTTTGTGCTTTTTTTATTATAATTAGTATTTCTATTTAAAAATGTATATGCAATCTTGCAGTTTTCACTTTCACCACTAAGCATAATAATATAGTGACACTTTTCAGTCTATAGAGATCACTTCTTTGCAGTCTCCTTATTATCATCACAGGCAGGATCACAAAAAAGGGTAACACCTATGTATAGACGACGCAGGAAACACCATTCACAGTAAGTGATGCTCACAGCTCCCCTCCTCCCCTCCCTGCACAATGATTTCTTCCTAGTTCTTCGGGCATGCCTTGACTACATCTGGAAAAACATAGGCTATTAATTAAAATAATTTTATATTTTTTTCAGCTATTAATGAAACATTGTTTTGTGTTCTGCGATTTGTGTGTTTTTACAAAGTAACAAAAAAGGGTGATCGTCCTTGTGATTCATTCATTTTTGTTAGCAGTTGTACATACTGAGCAACTGAGCTCTATATGACTGCCTAGCAAGGACAGTCTAAAAGGGTTTACAAAAACTGTAAAAATGAGTGTGCAAGCAGGTGAATGTAACTCTGAGGTTCAGATCTCCATATTAGTACAGTAAATGAAGTGTTTTCATTCATGTGTATAATGTTCTTAGCACTGCTCCACATGAATTCACATTTTCAAACAGCTCTAAAGTATAAATTTTGTAATGTTCACCACTAACCGCAAAGAAAAAGCTTGAAATGTGAATGATGAGTGTCTAAACCATAGAGCACATTTCTATCGGACAGAACAAATGGCCTTCATTTACCAATGTGGGTGCACCAGAAAAGTGTCTTAAAATAAGGTGACCAGAAATTTCGTGAGCAAAAGGTCGCACTGCCCTAAAAATTTGCACAGAACATACCCTCTTCATAACAAGGGCATACCTACCACACCCAACTAATTTGTAATAGCTCTTGAAGAAAGCCAGTTCAGGGGCTTGGCATTCTCCAGCTTTGCTGGACATTGGATATCCTATGCAGCAGCCAGGAGAGCTGGGAAATGCCAAAACTGTGCCTGAACCTAAACTATTACACTGCAACCAATATTTCCTCCATCCAATGACAGGCTCTGCAGACTGTATATGACCTCCATACAGTGACCATATAGTGATAGATACTAGTGTGCACAGGCTCTGCAGACTATATATTGGTAGATTCCAGTGTACACAGGCTCTGCAGATAAAAAAAAATTACTGCCATTTAGTGACCGTCTAGTGGTAGCTCCCAGTGTACACGGCTCTGCAGACACATAACTGATTACAGTGCAGTTACATTTAAGAACTCACAAGTGATGTCTTTTCTGATCGGAGTTGTTCACTTTCCTTTTTCTTCTCTATCCAGCCCAGACCATCATGATGTCTTCTCCTGGCCATGACTCATTCCTGCAGAATTTACCACACAAATATTTTAGAATCCTCATTTTTCCAACACCTATATACCTACCTACCTATTGGGGGGGGGGGGGGGTAATATACCTACCTACCTACTGGGATGTTATATACCCTTAATGGGGATCTACACTACCGTTCAAAAGTTTGGGGTCACTTAGAAATTTCCTTATTTTTTGAAAGAAAATCACAGTTTTTTCAATGAAGCTAACATTAATTGAATCAGAAATACACTCTATACATTGTTAATGTGGTAAATGACTGTTCTAGCTGCAAACGTCTGGTTGTTAATGCAATATCTACATAGGTGTATAGAGCCCATTTCCAACAACCATCACTCCAGTGTTCTAATAGTACATTGTGTTTGCTGTGTAAGAAGGCTATTTGATATTTTGAAAACCCTTGTGCAAGTATGTTAGCACAGCTGAAAACAGTTTTGCTGATAAGAGAAGCTATAAAACGGACCTTCTTTTGAGCTCGTTGAGAATCTGGAGCATTACTGTAAATTTCTTGGTTCGATACAGCTCGCAAAATGGCCAGAAAAAGAGAACTTTAATGTGAAACTCGACAGTCTATTCTTGTGCTGAGAGATGAAGGCTATTCCATGTGAGAAATTGCCAAGAAAATTGCCTACAATGGTGTGTACTACTCCATTCAGAGGAGAGCACAAACAGGCTCTAAACATAGTAGAAAGAGAAGTGGGAGACCCTGCTGCACAACTGAGCAACAAGACAATGACATTAGAGCAGGGGTGTCAAACTCGTTTTCGCCGGGGGCCACATAAGCCTCAAGGCGTACCTTAAAGGGCCGACATAATTTTAGAACTACTTGTAGGTAGATAAGTGGCTATAAAGCCCCCTTTAGATGACAGTTATATCTGCCCATGTAGGTAGATATGTATTTTTGTCCCCTTTAGGTAGTAATATGCCCTCTGCAGCCAGATAATATGCCCCATATAGAAAGGGAGATGCCCCACATAGCCCCCCTGGAGACAGGGGGATGGCCCGCATAGCCCCCTGTAGACTGATAGATGCCCACATAGCCCCTGTAGACGGATAGATGCCCCATATAGCCCCCTGTATATTCCCCATATAGTCCTCCAGTCGCCAGGAAGATGCCCCCATAGTCCCCCGATAGCCAGGCAGATGCCCCCATAGTCCTCCAGTAGCCAGGCAGATGCCTCCATAGCCCCCCAGTAGCCAGGTAGATGCTCCCATAGCCCCCCAGTAGCCAGGCAGATGCCCCCCAGTAGCCCGGCATCTGCTCCATATCGCCCCCCAGTAGCCAGGCAGATGCTCCCATAGTCCTCCAGTAGCCATGCAGATGCTCCCATATCCCCCCCATGAGCCAGGCAGATGCCCCATAGCCCCCCCAGTAGCCAGGCAGATGCCCCCATAGTCCCCAGTAGCCAGCAGAAGCTCCCATAGCCCCCCCAGTAGCCAGGCAGATGCTCCCATAGCCCCCCCAGTAGCCAGGCAGATGCCCCCTCATGCCCCCCCCAGTAGCCAGCAGATGCCCCTATAGCCCCCCGTAGCCAGGCAATTCTCCCATAGCCCCACCAGTAGCCAGGCAGATGCCACTATAGCCCCCCATAGCCAGGCAGATGCTCCCATAGCCCCCCCAGTAGCCAGGCAGATGCTTCCATAGCCCCCCCCCCCCAGTAGCCAGGCAAATGCCCCCATATCCCCCAAGTAGCCAGGCAGATGCTCCCATAGCCCCCAGTAGCCAGGGATATGCTCCCATAGGCCCCCCAGTAGCCAGGCAAGATGCTCCCATTGGCCCCCCAGTAGCCAGACAGATGCCCCATAGGCCCCCCAGTACCAGACAGATGCTCCCATAGCCCCACCAGTAGCCAGGCAGATGCCCATAGCCCCCCCAGTAGCCAGGCAGCTGCCCCCATAGCCCCCCAGTAGCCAGGCAGATACCCCCATAGCCCCCCAGTAGCCAGGCAGATGCCCCCAAAGCCCCCCCCCAGTAGTCAGGCAGATGCCCCCATAGTCCCCAATAGCCAGGCAGATGCCCTCCCTAACGATTATAAAATTAAAAAAGCTACTTACCATCGTGTTCCGTGCAGCGCGGTCCAGTCCGCTTCGGGAGCTGTGTATGGTGTAAGCGGTGTGACATCACGCCGCTTACGCCCTCACGCAGCTCCCAGAGATCTCCTCGGCGGCAGAGGCTGCCGCCGAGGAGACCTAGCGTCACGGGGGCGTGAGTAAAGCGGTGCGTCACGCCTCCTGTGACGCCGTATGTACAGTGCTCACCAAGCACAGTATATACAAAGGGAGAAGGTGGGAGGGAAACGATCCCTCCTGCCTTCTCCCCTATACTAGCTGACTGACTCCACGCGGCTGTGGTAAAAGCTGTGCGGAGTAAGGGAGATCGCGGGCCGGAAAAAAAAAGGCCGCGGGCCAGATGTGGCCCGCGGGGCGTGTGTTTGACACCTGTGCATTAGAGTCTCTAGTTTGAGAAATCAACGCCTCACAGGTCCTCAACTGACAGCTTCATTAAAATAGTACCCGCAAAACGCCATGTCAACGTCTACAGTGAAGAGGCGACTCCGAGATGCTGGCCTTCAGGGCAGAGTGGCAAAGAAAAAGCCATATCGGAGACTGGCTAATAAAAGATTTAATATGGGCTAAAGAAAACAGACATTGGACAGAGGAAGATTGGAAAAAAGTGTTATGGACAGACAAATCGAAGTTTGAGGTGTTTGGATCACACAGAAGAACATTTTGTGAGACGCAGAACAACTGAAAAGATGCTGGAAGGGATTTTGAATAAGGAAGGCTATCACTCCATTTTGTAATGCCATGTCATACCCTGCAGATAGCGCTTGATTGGAGCCAATTTCATCCTGCAACAGGACAATGACCCAAAGCACACCTCCAAATTATACAAGAACTATTTAGGGAAGAAGCAGGCAGCTGGGTTTCTATCTGTAATGGAGTGGCCAGCGCAGTCACCAGATCTCAAACCCATCGAGCTGTTGTGGGAGCAGCTTGACTGTATGGTACGGAAAAAGTGCCCATCAAGCCAATCCAAGTTGTGGTAGGGTCTTCTGGAAGCATGGGGTGAAAATTCTCCAGATTACCTCAGCAAATTAATAGCTAGAATGCCAAAGGGCTGCAATGCTGGAATTGCTGCAAAGGGAACATTCTTTGACGAAAGCAAAGTTTGAAGTGGAAAATTATTATTTCAAATAAAAATCATTATTTCTAACCTTGAAGGGGCCGGACTATATTTCTATTCATTTTGCAACTCATTTGATAAATAAAAGTATGAGTTTTCAGGGAAAACACAAAATTACCTGGGTGACTCCAAACTTTTGAACGGTAGTATATATAAAAAGCTTTGTGGCCGCTTTTCTATGATAGGAAATTTGGATGCCTGTTTTAGGGAATGGGGAGTAACCCATCGTTCCCCAATAAGGTAGGTATATATGTACCCGCAGTAGGTTACAGGTACATAGGGCCTTCAGTCTGTAGGCAGGTATATGTCCCCCATAATCTGTAGGCAGGTATATGTCCCCAGGTATATGCCCCCTTGTCTGTGGGCAAGTATATGTCCCCCAGTCTGTAAGCAGGTAAATGTTCCCCCAGTATGTAGGCAGGGAAATGTGCCTCCAGTATTTAGGCAGGTATATGTACTCCTTAATCTGTAGCCAGGTATATGTCCCCTAGTCTGTAGGCAGGTGTAGTGGTCCCGGTTAAAAATAAAAAAAAAATAGTACTCACCTCTCCCTGGTTCCCTGACGAGGGACTCGCTGCTCTCTGTCTTCCTGCACAGGCAGAGTGATGTAATCATGGCATTCTCATGCCGCCTGTTCTGGATACTCTGGAGGCTGAAAGCCTGCTTGCAACCCACTGGAGTACTCAGTGGTGCAGGGAGCTGTCACTCTCTGCTCCATAATAGCTTTTAACTGTATGCACTTCCAGAGAAGGCACATTCGCAACCAAGAGGTGTGCAAGCGGCCTGGAAGCCGTTGACAAACTAGCAATGTCTTGATGAAGCAGGACATCGGCCGTCCTGCTGGGGACAATGGCACTGGGCCGTGGGGGACCACTGGTAAGCAAAAGCAAGCGGGGGGGTGGGAAATGTGTAAATACCAAAACCTAGACTGTCCTGCCACAAGCAGGGCATCTGGTCACCTTACTTAAAATGTTCCAAAAAGTTGTGCAATTTTGGTGCAGCATGTCCCAGACATAGTTGTTGTTGTTGTTATTATTATTATTATTATTATTATTATGTTTGTTATATCAACTATAATGCAATATCGTTTCTGCACAATGCTTGATAGGTGGGCGTGGCTTTCCTAAATTGTGCGCGGTTTCAAAAGAACATGGACATGACTATGATTAGAGATGGGTGAATTTCCCGAAATTCGGTTCATTCACTTCGCCGGATTTCTCGGCAAAAAATAACTTCGTTCCGAATTGCTTCGGGACGAATCACGTTAAATAACAGCTATTTCAGGTCGGCACTGAGCCTGCTGGGTGCTGTTAGAACGTTAGAAATTGTGCCATTGCTTAAATATTGCAGAGGGAGCTTGGTTTGGTCTTCAATACAATGTTGTGTTTTAGTATGTCACGCAGATGACTGCCGCCGCTTTTGAATGCTTCACTATAAAATCCCTGAGCATTTAAGGGGGCAAACTGACCAAAAAACTGAAGAAGGGGGAATGTAGCCTGATAAAGTCATGGCCAGCGAAAGATGTGAAACAAAAAACATGTGAGTGGCTCACGGTGGCAACTCAGTGACAGACGTCGTGGAGGTGACGGCTGGGCAAGCAACAGCAGAATGAGATCATGACAGTGTAGCACAATGATATTCTGGAGGTGGCAAAAACTAGGAGTAAGCCAACAGAGTGGAAACAATGTACACAGTTGTAGGTCACGGCATCAGCAACAGCTGCTGCATGAGGTCAGACCAGTGGCACAATGTACATTCTGGAGGTGGCAAATACAGGTATAGGCCACAGAGTGGCATCAGTGCACAGAGTGTGGAGGTTGACGGCCAGGCAGGAGCAAACAGATGATGGTCAGAGAGTCGGCACAATGACCACAGTGTGGACGGTCTCGGCAGCAGCAACAGCAGCAGCATTGAGGTCTAGTCAGTGGCCACACAATGACAGAGTGTGGAGGTGGGTGGCAAATTCCAGTCCTGGTAAAAGATGGTTGGTGGCAGATGGAGAAACTGCTCAGCAGTTGTGTGGCCATCAGGCGGGTGGGCGGCATCAAGAATAGTGGGGATGTGGCAGGTAGTTTGAACCCAGGACTCATTCTCACAGTTTGGGTGAGGCGTAATTGGTGATGTAGTCTGCCGCCTAAGGCATTGGTTGTTGTGTGGAAATCCTGGACGATCCACGCCTGATTCATCTTGACAAAGGTCAGTCGTTCCCACATTTCCGTGGACTAGCGGGTTCTCCTTGTGGTAACGATGGCCCCTGCACGCCTGAAACACCCCGCTCTGATGCCAACACTACTGGTATGGGCAGGAGCTTCTCCAATGCAAACCGGCAAGTTGCTGGCCACACATCCAGTTTGGACTGCCAGGTATTACAGCGGATCTTCTTACTGGATAGGTGGGCGAGGTGCATTTCCAAGTATGCCACCACTGTTGGTTCAGGGTCTGCTCTAAGGTCCTCGCTGCTGCTGTCTGCTGGCGGGACGCTTGCCCTCCTCCATAGGCGGGTGAACAGGAAGTGGCTCTCATCAGTGACTCAGACTTAGGTTGCTGTATGGAGTTGGCTACTGCTCCGACCCACCCCCCCACCTTCTCACGCGCTTTCCAGGCCGCCTTGGGCAGTAGTACGTGAGCGCTGAAGAACTCCCTCCAGGTCGCTAGACTGGTCATGAGGAGGGACTGTCGGCCGCACATAGGCAGCGGCCAACTGACTACGGAAGGATTTCACTATAGTATTTGAGTTTGTCCATCCTCTCAATAGCTGGGAAAATGGCTCCATTTTGGGAACGGTAGCGAGGGGTCCATTATAGGGTGGGAGACCAGAAAAGTCATCCCTCTGTCCGAGTTGCTGGACCTATTCGGGCTGTCACTAGCAGGCAATCAGCTCATGCCGGGCCATCTGCACAAGTGACTCACGAGTGGGGCTCCCTGCGTCCTCTCCACGTGTATACTGGCGCCACGGTGCTGCGGGTCATCTGCCTCGTCTTCTCATCTACATTACCTCCTCCAGCTGCTCCTGCTCCTCTCTCTTGTCACCTGGGAAGAAATAATCCACTCATTCACCAGGGATCAATGCTTCTGCTCCAATGTCCCTCCTCCTCCTCCCTCCTCCTCATTCTAGTCCACCACCGGACTCATGTGGGCCGCGAGATGTAGTCACACTTTCTCCAGTCCCCTGCCCAGACAGATTTTTCAGCATCTCGTTCCAGGACATGAAGCAGTGGAATGTCGTTATTTCATCCCCGTAGTACCTTGCGATGGACAAATAAAACGTGGCCTACTGAATGGCTATCAACAAACGGGCAGGTGTCACGCATGAGCTGCCACAGGCTGACATCAATGTTACACAGGGGGTACTCCTGTACGCCTGGATAATCAAAAAAATGTTAATTGGCCTTCATATGTTCATACAGTCGGTCCACATGTGCATGGGCTGGAATTCCATCGGGTGGAAACATGCATATCAGAGTGTGTTGGGGCGAGGCCGTTATGCCGCCTGCAAGGGTGTTTCCCTGGATTTGTAGTAATGGCAATGAAGAGCTATGCACAGTTTCCTGGCCATTTTCAGAATCTTGTGAAGATCGGTGGAAGACTTTTCAGGAACCTTTTCAAACAACCAGATTGTACACATGCGCCATGCAGGGCGCATGGACCATCCCTCCTTAGGTGCAGCGCGGACACCATGTTCCTCCCATTGTCCGTTCACCATTGGTTAGCCGATTTGCAGTTGGCGCGGAGAAAGCCACACATCGATTTATTGTCTGGCATGTCGCGGAGCAGTTCATCCCCCTGTGTTGACTTCGTTAAGCGAGCAAGCTCAGGTGTAGAACCTGCGTGACACACTGCTGTGCCTAACATGTGGTTTGGATGGAGCAGTACTTGTGGAGGCTGTGATGGTGGTGGTGGTGTGGAAGGAGGAGGAGGCGGGACATTGGCGCAGGAAGCCGCAGTTTGACAAAGTGGAGGAGAAAGCTGGGGGGGGAGCGAGGGCGTCTCCTGTCCAAGTTGTTGGTGTGCCTGGGACCGGATAGCACATTAACCCAGTGGGCCGTAAAGGACTTGTACTGGCCTGACCGTAGTTACAGTCCGACGATCCGCGCTGCCATGCACCATTGAACTAAGATAAGCTCGAGGACTGGCCACACATTCTGTTCTACATATTTATGAAGTAGTGCTTGGTACTGCTATTTTGGAAAAGAAGAATTACGGCTTGGATACTCTCAATCTCGGGCTCGGCACAAGCTCATTCGTTCCTGAACGAGTGCACGAGTGCCACCATTTGGGAAAAGGGAGGGACTGCAGCACAAAACTTGGAGTAGGCGGAGTACAGTCAGCTTCTGCAGCCTTAGAGATGGTTGGGACGCATATGTTGTCTGTTGCATCGCCTCGCCCTGAATCGACTGGGTGGGGGGGGGTGGGGGACTGCTGGCGCCTGGTAGCGAGGAGCAGGAAGCATCTCGACCGGGAGATGACTGTCAAAGAGAAACAGCTCCCTTCTTGCAGAGGTGGGTGGTGTGCCTTGACTGGCTGCAATGGCATGCGTGCCAAGGGCTCGATGCTGCTGCTGCTTGTTGCTGACGGCTGCAGTTGAACCACACACATTCTGAGCCAATTTCCTCACAGGCCACCGGATGGTGACGCTGCATGTTGTTGGACGCCAGGGCCCGTGGTGCCAACGTTAGCTCCCTGGCACGGCTTTCACTTTCTGCTTACAGATTCTAAATATACCCATATTCGGCTCCTCCAGTGTCTTAGCAAAGAAATGCCCCACACTGCCGAGTAGTCCGGATTTTTACCGCCAACGCACCCGCCACTGAGTGACTTTACTGCGCCGCTGCCTCGCTGAGCCCCTTTGCCCGCTACTTTCTTGGATCTGCGAAGCGGGTTTTTTTACCCCGTGGCCGCTTGGCTCCCGACCTCACACTGCTTGCTATCTGCTGACTCAACGGGCACACACAGACCCCCACTTGCTGGCTGCGCCGCTGCCTGACTTGCAAGCTGAGCCCTCTTCTCCTGACGATGATGAGCCTTGCTCACCCGGCTCCCAAAATTGTGGCCGGTTCGGCTACTTCATCATCTATTTGTGTTTCATCGTCACTGCTGTCCTCATTCAACCGGTCTTGGTAGCAGAGGCTGACCCCTCACCAAAACATGACCTCCCATGCCACACTTCATCAACATATTCTTATACTTGCCGCCTACTGACAAGAAGCAGGGGTTAGTGGCCCCCATTTCTTCGCTGCCAGTAGCTGCTGACTGCCCTCTCAAATTGTTCCATCACTCGCTATATAGTGGCGATGACCCAGACCACATAGTAGAATCTCTGGCTGAGGGAACCGGATGATGGACAGAGGCGGGCTTGATGGACAGGTGAGGGCCGCTGACCTGCTCCCGGGCCATTGCCAACTAAGAGTTGTGTCTGACGTTCCCACCGACTTTGGTGGGTGTTGTCAGATGTCAATCTGGAGGAAGTGGATGACCTAAGTCAACCCAATCAAGAACCATTGGGTTGCTGAATCAAACACAACAGACGCTAGATGACTAGCGGATAGTTTGTGGCCCTATCCGAGTGACCCCTGCCTGCGTGTCCCTTGCTGTGCTGCGACCTGGGCATGGAATGTTTGTGCCTCTGCCACTCGCTGGTGAAGAGACTGCTTCATTCTGTCTGACATTACTGTTTGTTTCTAAAATGTACAGACATTGTATATGATAAATACACACACTGTATTTGACTCATACATGAACCCACTAAGAAGATTGGGTAACCCTTGGTCTATAAATGCGCTCCTCCAATATGGGCAGGAAATTTGACTTGTATGTGCCGTTAAAAATCTATGTGTATTTACTGAATATAAAAAGCACAAACAGCATTTAATTAACATTTGGATATGAATTATGCTACAGAAAGGAATTTCTTTGTGGCGGTGAAAAAACAATAAGTTTCTTTTACTGAGGTACTACTGCAGAAACAACGCTTAATTAACCTTGGAGTAAATTGCGCCCCAAAACAATTGAGCAACCACAAACTACGGAGCTTATGTAGCGTGTTAACAATTGGCTATCTTTTTTCGCTACACAACAAGAAGGGAAAAAATTGTAATTAACCTTCGCTTGTGAATTAGGCACAGGAAAATTTTAATTTTTGGCGGATGGGAGGAAAAGGGAAGGTTTATTTTTTGTAACCACAGCAGAGAAAAACAACAGCTTAAATTAACCCCTGGATGTAAATTGCGCAAAAGATTGAGCAGCCACAAACTACTAGCTTTTGTAGCGATGTCTACAATTGCGTGTTTTTAGCTACACAACATGAGGAAAAAAATGGTAATTAACCTTCGCTTGTGAATAGGCTACAGAAATTGGATTTTTTGGCGGTGAACAAAAAGACCGGTTTCTTTTGGAGTCAACCACAGCACAAAAACAACGCTGTAATAACCTCTGGATGTAAATTGCGGCAAAAGAATTGAGCAGGCCGGCTAGATAGTCACCTTGTACGCATGATGGGCTTTCCCTCAAATATTTATACCCGCTTCAGACCATCCCCTTCTTATTAAAGCACACTGATGTAAAACGCAAAACTCGAATTCGGCCTTTGGAACAATTTATATGGTCGTCTAAAAAACCCAGAATCGCACCACTCCGTAAACTAATGCTGTCAAAGAGTCAGGGAGGGATGAATTTTCCGGATATACGTACATATAATTTGGCATTGGTCTCCTTACGCCACTGCTTGGATTGGATTCGGGACACGGAATTTTATTCCAATACGGCTCTGGAGGCTGACAAGTTGCTGCCCTGGTCCCCGGGCAGCGGCTTTCGCATTACAAAAATTTGCTAAAATCCCACAATATATAAGGGGGAATATGGTGTTTAGAAGACACAATCGCAACTTGGAAATCCTTGAGAAAAACTTTGGAGATTACCTTGGACAGTTAGTAAATACATGCCAGTGTGGGGGCACCCGGAGTTCCCCCAGGGAATCGACAATGGTCACTTCAGATTGTGGAGGGACAAGGGAATCCAAAATGTGAGTCAATTCTACGACCCTTCTTCGGGAAAACTGCACCCCTTTCAAAAGTTCAGAACTCTGCATGATATTCCGGTCACACATTTCCTAAGCTATGGACAACTCTCTAGCTTCTTAAAATGTAGATTACGTCGTACCAAAGAGATGCTCAGAGATAATGTCCTGGAAGGACTTCTGACGAGCCCCGGAGGCAAGCATTCATTATCAACCTTGTACAGAATTTTACGAGCTCCTATGGCTGAAGCTATAGGGAACTTGTTGTTCAGATCTTGGGAAAGAGTGTTCGACATTCCAGATATACAGAACATAATTCTTGATGGGTGGAATGAGTTAAATAAAAAAATAACCTGTGAAAAATGGAAGGAAACCCAATTTCGATTCATCCATAAGGCTATTTAATGGGTTCTTTCATCCTGACCATTAGCATAACCTATGATAGGTTGACAGCACGGTCTAAAAGTTCCACTCAAGGACCGACATATGAATACATGGTATGTGGCACTCTGTACTGGGAGGTTCAAGCTTCTGGAAACAAATAGTTGGGCTCTTGCTGGCGTGGGGAAGGGAGAAATCCGAGTCATACTAGAGCGTAAACCGGAGGTGTTTGTTTCATAATATCCCCAGTCAGGAATTAACTCCTGATTTTATACATATCTTCTATGCTAGGACCCAAGAGATGTATTTTGGAGAAATGGCTCGACAGGGAAGCGCCATCCCAGGCCATTTTAATTGGCCATATTAAGAATTACATGCAGATGGAAAAAACTTTGCAGAGCGAATGGAAAGACACGCAGACTAGAACGTTTTTTTTTGCAAAGTGGCAATTAATTTTTGACAAAATTCATGGTCTCACTGGAATTCAGCAGATAATGGAACCCCTTTTTAACCTCAAGAGCTGGTACTTGATGGCTGATTTGTCTGGGCACTCCTGGGTGGACTAGGGAGTCTCTGCTGGAAACAGACCCCAGCGACAACACGCATAGGTACTTAGGGATAAGGGAATCATTTTTCCAATTAGCAATATGGTAAACTCTTTGCACTTCGCCAGGCATGTCTTAGTTTATTATCCCCCTTCCACTGGCTTACAGCCTATATCAGGTGTTATATTACCTATTAGATAAGCTCTAGGTGAATTACTGAATCCGGATGGGGGCAGATGTCTCCCTCATCCTTTTCTCTCCCATGCACGTACAGCCTCTGTACAACTTCTCGTTAAACATTTTTGTTAACAATTTCTTGTTGATTCTAGAATGTTTAATATTATAGTTGGTTTGTTTTGCTTGTTTGTTCCATCGCTTTAAAACATATACACGGGATCGGCCATTAGAGGCAGTACGGTAAGGGCAAAGGACGCGGATTTGAGACTCCTCATTCCTTGGAGGGAGCTTAGAAACCAACTAAGGAACGATCTGTTCCTCCTTACATTTATAGACTCACGGATCTGTAAACGCCGTAGGCCAGGCTATCGATTTATGAATACCCGGTGGAACAAATGGGGGGGAGACTGGGATAGCACCTCTGAGGTTTTGTCAGCAGGCAAGACAACTGAAAACAGAGTGCCTAAGATACCTCTGCTTTCTACGTGCTGAGCGACTCAATTAAAGGGTGATATAACTTGGAGTTCCAGGGTGTCAGAGGGTCCTGCCTCTATACCAGAAGGGTCTCAGTCCCATCTCATGGAACTGGGTTTAGAGGTCTTATTGGAGACCATGATATGTCAAGACATTCAGATAACCAATTTACAGTGTGGTTTCAAGTACTTTACTTTATAAAATGTTTTTTTTATGACACATCAGTTACTTGTTTCCTGAATATGTTAATTTCTAGTATTATATTACTCTCTGTTATGTCAAAATATCTTTCTAAACATGATCTTAATTTTGAAAATCAATAAACTATGTTGGAAAAAAAAAAGAATTGAGCAGCCACAAACTACTAGCTTTGTAGCGTGTTACAATTGCGTCGTTTTTTTACGCTACAACAAGAGAAAAAAATTGTAATTATCCTTCGCTTCTGATTTTAGGCTAAGGAAAAAATTTTATTTTTTGGCGGGTGAAAAAGAGGTTTCTTGGAGTCACCACAGCAGAAAAAAACAACCCTTAATTAACCCCTGGATGTAAATGCGCAAAGAATTGTGCAGCCACAAACTACTAGCTTGTAGCGTGTTACAATTGCGTCATTTTCTACGTCTACACAACAACTGAGAAAGTAATTGTAATTAACCTTTGCTTGGTGAACTTGGCATACAGGAAAATTGTATTTTTTGGCGGTTGAAAAAGACGGTTTCTTGGAGTCACACAGCAGAAAAACACATTGCTTAATTAACCCCTGGATGTTAAATTGAGACAATAGAATTGAGCAGCAAATGAGAGTGGTATTTGTATTGTAAAAAAGCTGTTTCTTTAAATGAATTACATCAGTGAACTGGATTAGATCCCCCTTGGTTATTCAATGTGCTGTGCGCAGATAGCATTAAAATGTCTATGCAGGCTGCACTGGAGGCAATCTGGTCGTCAGATCCATTTACCCCAAAAAATCAGAAAATAGAACATTAAGAGAATGCAGTCTATGAGACAAGCGCTGAGACACCCCACAAAAATCGCTGTATAAAATTCAGTTCTTCAGTAAACAATTCAAAGCCGCGGCAGCACCTTCCCTGATTCAGTACAGTGAGAGCGGTTATGAGCATTCCCAGAGTCGCAGCACCGGACTTATATTGTGCGGTGACGTCACAGAATCACCCGCACGCTCGTCTGATGGCTTAATCTCTGCACATGTACATGTAAGGCTATGCCCTTCTTCTCCGAGAGTGCTTTGCCAATGTAACGCCATGTGCTCGTAGACATTTTATCAATCAAAAGCACACTTCGTTCACTGAAAGTCCCCCAAACTTAGACTTCGTTCAGGGAAAAACCGAAAGTTTTCCTGAAATTCTCTAAAAGAATTCCAACTTAGTAGAATCAATTCGCCCCATCTCTAATTTGATGCGGACATGTCGTCCCAGCATCTGATGTAGAAACTAAACCATAAAAAAGCTGGTTCTGAATGTAAAGACTCATTTAGGGTAAGTTCCAATCGGCTAAGTCTTGAGGAACCGGATGGTATTTTGTCATCTTTTGGATGGTTCTGGGGAAAAGTTCTGTTCGCGATTTGTGGATATGCCATCCCCTTCAACCATTGAAATGCACATCTTCCATCTGAAAACCGGGCAGAAGATTGTGCACGTTGAAAGTTTTTCAGAATGCCGCCTTTTGCCATGTTGAGCACCATACTGTTTACAGCCAGTAAAATATAAAGGTTGCTTCAATGTATGTTATTGATGCTAGGTGGTGTGCTGGCTGATTGGGCCTCTCTCTAGCACTATAGTGCCCCAAATATTCAGCTGTTCAGCAGTGAGGTCGCCGTGATTGGGTCTTGGATCCATATATGTTGGTTTAGTTACGGCCAGCTTCGGACCTTTTGTTCAGGAGTATACATAAGTGTCACCTGCATACCATGTGACACAAGTCTAAGGACCCCCCACCCCGCCCCCCCCCACCACCCCCCCCCCCCCCACCCCCCCCCCCCCCCCCCCCCTATATATACCCCCCCCCCCCCCCACCCCCCCCCACCACCCCCCCCCCCCCCCCCCCCCCCCCTTCCACCCCCCACCCCCCCCCCCCCACCCCCCACCCCCCCCCCCCCCCCCCCCCCCCCCCCCCCCCCCCTCCCCCCCCCCCTGTGCCCCCCCCCCCCCCCACCATACCCCCCCCCCCCCCCCCCCCCCCACCCCCCCCCCCAAACCCCCCCCCCACCCCCCCCCCCACAACAACAAAAACAACAAATAAAGCATAGGGAAAAATGGATAGGTTGCGCCATGTGTTACTCAGGGGGAAGGGGGGGGGGACAGAAGTGCTGGTGAAGCATTGCTTTTTTTTCAACTTTATTATTGCAGATTTTGACTCATGGAATGTGGCTTGGAGGCTTGTGGACCTTCTGAACTATGGGGCTCAGTTTCATTGGCAACCCCTATAATTATTTTACTAGTCTGGGAGAGACTGAAGGAATTTTGGGCACCATACTGCTTCTACAGATTCAACCGCTTCTGTGCTCCAATAATCAATACCCAAGTGGTTGCAAACCAACCTGATGTCGCTCACACCTTGCATATTATGCATTAATAGATTAATAAACTGGGTCACACTTTATATTATGCTGTTTGTTTCATGCTGCCACTTTTGATTTTTAGTGCACATTTTATTTGTACTTTTCTTATTTATGATAACTAAGCTGATGAATACATGAATTTTTCTTATGCTTTGGTTCTGTTCCTTCTAAAAATGTATGGAGGATGTAAAAATTCCATTTATAACTTTGCTTTAGACTCTTGGCAGCTCCGTGTTATCAGCAGGGATGCACTCTGTTTAACCTTCTAATCTAAATGCAAACCCTTAGTTTATTCTTTTTTGATACCATATGTCTTATAATGTGGTACATTTGTCTGCACCAGATAGGTTTGTTTTATGGTGAGAATGTTTGCATTGCTATTGCTGTTTAATCATTTTACAGTAGTTACCATTTGTTATCAAATTACATTTTTTTATGTTTAAAGTTATTGTTAAAATACAATCTTTCTTCTGCCTTTTTAGGGTCCTCATCAGTCATGATATTCGTCTTACTATTGACCATGCCAAGCTTTTTTGCCGTTGCCACAGTCTGCCCTGTTAGATGCATATGTATGGTAAAAGATTCAGTTGCTTGCCAAGATAAGGCAATTATAGATATTGGCTCTCTTAATATTCCTCATAATTTTACATATGTACATGTGAGTGGAATTTTAAGCTACAGAAGTCCAAGTTCCAACAAATGCCTATAACTATATGCCTGTTCTTACAGAGCCATTAATTTCAATAATTTACACTCAGGAATTTTTTCTATATAATTTTTCCTCTTCTGAAAACAATTTGAGTTCTCTAAATTCTGAAATCTTTAGTACATTAATTTTTGTTAAACATTTATATCTGGATGAAAATTGTTCCTTGTACCTTGATCCATCAATATTTAATGACCTGTGTAGACTAGACAGTGCAGAAGCTGGTGAGCCTAACTCTGGGATTCAGAATGCAATATGAACCCAAATACAGTAACTTAGGTGTTTTCAATTATGTGTACAATGCCTCTTCCTATGTTCCTGGCACTGCTCCACATTCTCAAACAAGGTTAAAGTAAAAACTTTGTAATGTTTACCACTAACAACAAAGAAAAATCTTGTAATGTAAATGATGAGGGTCTAAACCACAAAGCAAATTTCTATTGGACAGAACAAATGGTCCTCATTGACTAATGTGGTTACACCAGCAAAGTGTCTTAAAATGTGCCAAAAAGTGGTGCCATTTTGCAGCAGCATGCCCCAGATACATTTATCATTATAATCTAATATATAATAGTTATAACATACACAATTAAATTTAACATTATTATATTGATAATCATTTGTTTCTGCCACATGCTGGACAGGTGAGCCATTGGATTCCCTAAATTGTGCATGATCTTACTAGAAATTGGGTGTGGCTATGAGGTGACATACTGTGCCAAAATCTGCACCAAAATTCTAGCCTAAAAAGTAAGCCAAAAAAAGCTGGTGTAAAAGTGAGAAAATTATAAAGCTGGACCACTTTATCAAGCAGCATGAGCCACTGTGATGAATCTGGTGCATTAGACTTGTGAAGTAAAGCGTTGATTTCCAGCACCCGCAGATATAAATAAAAACACACTTTCATTGAAATCCTTGTTTAAAAGAAACCTTTCATAAAATCAACAACAAATAGAAGACCGGACATGGCGAATTATATGCGTTTCAAGCCGCGCAGCCATCTCTTAGTTGTGACAATAATGCTATTCATAAAAGGCATATATACAGTATACCTCCTGTAATTAGAGTGCAGAGCATAGAAAGGTATTAACCATTTGTCAGCCAGTTTAGAAACAAATGTTAAATTCTATAGTATGTATATTTTTCACATGAATAGCCACCAAATCTACTACTGTAGGATGTGGAGATCAGATTTAAAGTTCAATCCCCTAGGAAACCTAGAATCTAATGTTAAGATCCAGAAAGCCTCCAGGTTTATGAGGGACTATTTCCAATCTCCTCCACGTATAGGTCTTTGTGTTTTCTCTAAAGCAATAACCTTAAGGCTAGGTCTACACTGCATCGGACAAAAAATATCCGAAAGCAGACTTTTTTTTTCTGATGCAGGACACCGTTTTTGTCACGTTTTGTGCAAAAACCGCGGTTGCTTCTCATTTTTTTGACCTCGCCCATACACTTGTATTTTATGGGAAGACGCTGAGGAAACTAAAAGCGCCGGTGTATTATACAATATGTTGTATAATACAGCGGCGCCGAAAGACGATTGTAGAAAAGACAAGCTGTGGAGACTACAGCTCATCTTTACTATTGTAGTCTATGGACCCGCACTAACAATTGTATTTTGGCGCTTTTAAAATCCTAAAAGCGCCGAAAATATGGTTGTAAAACAGTGCAATGCAGACATGGCCTAAGTGAAGATAGATCACCTGAGTGCAAGTCTCGAAAATGTGTAGATGCTCCAGAGATGTTCTTAATACCAGGATATGTACCATTATAAATGTGCTCAAGAATTCTAGTACTCAAATGCCTGGTAGTACATCCTCTATATTGCATTTTACATGTAGAACAGGAGATCATGTAAATAACATGATCACTGTGGCGGTTTGGAAATGACAGTGTTTTATTTGTAACTTCTGCCCATAAATTGGTTGTTTTGGTCATAAATTGACATAAACCCTAATGGCTTCTGCCACACTTGTATCATCCTTGTATCATCCTTGTAGAGCTAACCAAGTAGAATTGTCTTTTGTCCTACTGGAATCTATATACATAGTGGGGGAAAGAATATTTTCTAAGGATTGAGATTTCTTTTGTATAAATTTACATCCTGATTGTAAAATATTGTGCAAGACTGGATCTGTAGATTTCTGAATAATATTTATTATTTCATGATATTGTACACTGTATTGAGTTACAAAACATATCGAGTGTTTATTTAAACCATGTGTGCGGGCTCTAACCTGATGTAATAGATCTTTCCTATTTCTTTTATCTACTATGCTGTTAGCTCGTTGTAGAATACTCTTTTTTTATCCCCTGTTGATTAAATGTCTCTTTATGATACTTTTCTCTTCTTTGTATTCATATTCTCGACTATAATTTCTTTGAGCTCTTATCAGTTCACCTACTGGTAAATTTCTAATGTTATGCTGAGGATGTAAACTAGATGCATGTAGAGTAGAGTTACCCAACATGGGTTTTCAATAAGTTGAAATTACAATTCGTTCTGCGGAATGTTCCCCTATCAGCAATAAATCCAAAAAGGATATCTGGAAAGGATGCACTTCAAAAGAAAAGGGCAGGTTCCGGGTCACACTTTATACTATGCTGTTTGTTTCTTGCTGCCCCTTTTGAATCTTCGAGAAAATGCACGTTTTATTTGTACTTATTTATGATAACTAAGCTGATGAATACATGAATTTTCTTCTGCCTTTGTTATGTTTCTTCTAGAATGAATGGAGGATGTAAAATTCTATTTATAACTTTGTCTTTCGACTCTTGGCAGCTTCCGTGTTATCAGCAGGATGCACTTTGTTGCCATTCTATATAAATGCAAACCCTTAGTTTATTCTTTTCGTGACATCTGTCTTTAATGTGGTACATTGTCTGCGCAGGTAGGTTTGTATTATGGTGAGAATGTTTGCATTGCTATTGCTGTTTAATCATTTTACAGTAGTTACTATTTGTTATCAAATTTAAAAAAAAAATTATGTTTAAAGTTATTGATAAAATACAATCTTTCTTCAATTTGTCTTTTTAGGGTCCTCATCAGTCATGATTTTCTTCTTACTGTTGACCATGCCAAGCTTTTTTGCCGTTGCCACCGTCTGCCCTGTTAGATGCACGTGCATGGTAAAAGATTCAGTTGCTTGCCAAGATAAGGCAATTATAGAAATTGGCTCTCTTAATATTCCTCATAATTTTACATATGTCCGTGTGAGTGGGACTCAAACTACAGAATTAACAGAGTCCAGTTTCCAACTAATGCCTATTACAGTACGCCTGTTCTTACAGAGCAATCAACTTTCCATAATAACTCCAGGAGTTTTCCAGAAATTTCCTCTTCTGAAAACACTCAGGCTGTCAAAAAACAATTTGAGTTCTCTAAATTCTGAAATCTTTAGTACATTAATTTACCTTGAACATTTATATCTGGATGAAAACAGTTTGTTGTACCTTGATCCCTCAATATTTAATGACTTGAGCAGACTAGAAATCCTCAATTTATCTGTAAATAAGCTCCGAGATTTGCCTAAAAATGTTTTCAGATCGTTGTCTAAATTAACACATTTAATACTCAATGACAATCGATTAGTAGAGATACCATATTGGATGTTTGATAACCTCATGGAGCTAGTAGAACTTCACCTGCATTCAAACTTAATTGAAATGGTTGACAGAGCAGCTTTTTATCAACTTCCAAAGCTTCAAAAATTATTACTGCACAGAAATCGCCTAAAAACTTTGGCTTATGGATCTTTTCTATACCTACATAAGTTAGAAACATTGTCCCTGTATCAAAATCCATTAATTGATCTGCCTGATGTACTGTTTGGTAGGATAGACACTCTCAAATCCCTCAAACTGTGGGGCACATCTCTTTCAAGAGTTCCTGACTTCATTTTTAGTAACTTAACTAATCTGGAAGTTCTTGTCCTAATCAAAAATATGAAACTTCACTCTCTTCCAAAAGATACTTTCAGTGGTCTAATCAAACTTGAGGAACTGTATTTGTATACTAATAACTTCAGTTCTCTTCCTGTGGGACTCTTCAAGGATCTACAAAGTCTACGGATTCTCTCCTTGTACAATAATACTCTTGATGACCTTCCTGATGATAATTTATTGAAACCTCTTACAAATCTTCAAAATATATTTCTAAATAACAGCAAAATAACAACCCTGCCCGGGAACGTATTCAAGGTGTTACCAAAACTTCAAAATGTTCATCTTGAGGACAATAACTGGATATGTGATTGCAGGCTTAAAGACTTTAAGTCATGGTTGGAAAAGAATGTGGAGAAGGTACCAAATTATATGTCACTTCTTTGTACAAACCCTCCAAGCATGAAGGCGATACCTGTAGTGGCATTTGAAGCACTAATTTGCCCCTCCACAACAACTAAAGAGCAGAAGAGTGGTTTTTATATGCTATCAACACCTTTAAGTTCCTGGGGTAATTTCAATATGGTTACAACTACTTCTACACCATATACAATTGCTGAAAAAGGTTACTCTGTGACTGATCATACATCAGACTGGTACAATAGTAAAAAGCCGTCTTTTAACCATAATGGAAAAAACATAAAAAAAATCTTATCACAGTATAAATTACACAATAAGCTTACAGTATTACACATATGCGGTTTTCCTTCTGGCAGCCTAATTTATTATCTGCTTTATTTCACAACGTCACTGCAAGTTTTTCTTCTAGTTGTACAATGTTTTGTCCTAATAATGATAGAAACATTTTCTAACCACTTTAACATTCGTACTGAGTCTATAGTATAAACGCTCGTTAGCTCTTCAAAATTGTCCAGATCTAAGCAAATAGGTATATGGCAATAATGTAAAAACAGCTACAATTTATATGCAGAAAACATTGTCTTGTTGCAAATTTTACAGTTTTTATTTTATGTTGCAAGATTTAATTTTTTTATGGACTATTCCATTTAAAGGGGTTGTCTCACTACATCAATTCATCTTACCTCAGTCCTGTTTTGTTGGTTGCAATTTTGAATTCAGGGACAGGCTTACTGGCTACTATTAGCCTGTAGTGACAAGCTGCTGAGGACACCAGGTCTGTAGCTATAGCGACCAGTGCTGGCAGCCTATCCGGAGAGATTGAACAGGTCTGTAGTTATAGCGACCTGAGGAGCTGATGCAGCTCATACAAGAGGGGATATCTCAGAATAGGTAGGACAATTTTAATGGACACATATTGCAAAGTGACTTGTTTATGCAAGATTTTTAACATAAAAAAGCAATCCTTTTAGTGAGCCAACCCTTTAATTATGAGTCATGTATGTATTAAAAAAATCTGTGGAAATATGGTTGATGAAGCAGTTTGCCGGTGTATGATGAAATGCTCTCAACTTTAGAGCTCCCAAATATTAACTGTCTGGCCACTCCAATATGGATGTCTGTATGTGTGTGTTGTGTGTTTGTGTGTGTGTGTATATATATATATATATATATATATATATACACATGTATACATTATACCACTACAGCCACAAGGTGACAAGTTGTTCTGCCCTGGTCTTGGATAGAATAATAAAAGATGATGGGTAAAGTTTGCATCATACCTAAATAACTATCCTCAGAAGATATGACTACTTTTTGAGGTTGTATCAGATAGCTTCCACATTCCCTGTGTATCAGAAGCATCTACTGTTCTTAACAGGGACTTGTGTTCTGCACGCCTTCTTCCTCTGGTGCAGGCTTGCATAACACTAGGCCCCCAAAGGATTTCTGGTTGCTCGTGAACTGGACCAAAAAGTGGGGTTAGTGCAAATCCTGCCTAAAAATGATTGATCGCAAAAGACCAGGGGTATTCCTGGGGTTCTTGGTGGGTCCGGTGGTGTTTCTGGGCAATCTGAAGACGTTCCAGGCGGTTTTGGCTCCTACCTCTTTTCAAGTTGTACAGGTCTGTTCTGGCAGTATCAGAGAAACAGCTCAAAGATGTGCAGTTGGGGAGATGGTGAGACTGATGAGATCCTTCGTTAGTCAGTTTGAGAGTATCACCACTGGGTACAGTTACCAAGAGAAGAACCCATAATTACAGCAAGATGGCAATGGATTGTGCTAGGTGGTAGATTCAGTTGTGAACTATTGGGAGAATTGAACTGTGCCTGCAGGATTATCAGCATAGGGAAGTTAGTTTTTGTCTGCAGTTGTCACATGCTGAATTGGGGATTAGATCTCTTGCAATCATTATGTGCTTATGTTCCATGCTGATTTGGCTGTTTGGGAGGAGTTTTTCCGGTATGTCACTGACTGCTCGGTGTGGATGGTACCAATGGTCCCTACGCGGATGTAGCAGATTTTGAAATCTTATGCTCAAGCCTTTGGTGTGTGCAACCATAGCCTGAATCATGGTCTCAGGCTGGTTTGTTAATGAACCTATCTTTGCTTTAACTGTTCCCTTGTTGTAGTTGCAAGATGTGCAGGACTGAGTTTTCAAGTAAGATGCATTTCCACACTGAGATTGTGGGTGTAGTGTAAGTTACTAATATGCAGCTAGCCTCACATCACCACCCTTCACTATGGTCTCTGTCATGGGGACCATGGTTGGAATGCATAGACAATCGGTAAGTGTGGGTACTTGGGATGTGAATAGGTCTTTATGGAATGAATAGGATGCATTGTGCATGACATCTGGAGTGTTTGAAGATAAGTTGCAGTCACTGTTGTTGTATTTCATTGAATCTTTATATGGAGTCTGAATGTCTTCGTTGGTTCTGAATAAGAACATTTCAGCTTTAGTATTAGGGGTGACTTGAATTTTCACAATCTTTTCTGGTAAAATAGGCAAATACAGGGAACTAAACCTTTTGATGAGGTGTGGTGGGGTTCAGCAATCGCCAGAAGCTGTCTCCTTTGGATGGAGTGTTTGATGTTAATATTGCCAAATGTTCTTCTTAGAATATGACATAGTGTTGTGTTAGTTGGCTTTTTCTTTAGCTTTTTTGGGTGCTTGTGTCTGATAATTGACTACAGATGGGTAGTTTACAACATGAGGACGTGCAGAGAGTAAGTATAGCTTTAGAAGTCCAGAAATGATCAAATAGTGTGTGAGGTTGAAATCCTGTTGTTTCACCTACCTGGCAGTGGTTTTTCTGGTCCACAGTTATGATGATTCCTAGCTGTTGGATTTGGGGGCGCTTTTTGTTGCATTAGAGAGGTTCAGCTTGCTGCTAGTTCATAGCTGTGTTGATGGGAGTTTGACAGATGTAAGCTTCACATTTTCTGCATCTTTTGTGAGTCATGATTTGTATATGAATTGATTTGGGACTACATAACTCCTAAGAGTTAAATAGGGACATTTAAATTGTATTTGTTGTGGCTGTGGACAGACTATTTGGAGATGGTGGTTGCATATTCTGAAACACTTGCTCTGAAGTATAGTACACTACAGATTATAAACCTCCAGCACTCATGTCACTGTTACAGGAATGGCTAGGAATTTGCCAATCATTGCTATAGAACCACCCACAGACTAACCAGGAAATGTAAGTCTGAAGGTGGCTGTGGTCCGTGAAACAGCATGGTGAGACAACCCCTTTAATAACGTAATGTTTGCATAATTGGTGAGTCACAATGGTAGTCAATAGCTCCGTAAGGATTCACACCATGTGGGCAGCCATGGGCAATCAGGAGTAAGAGGAGGTAAATATAAGTAAGCAGCCATTTTAGGTAGAGCAATAAGTTGCTTATTGGAAGTTCAAGACTTAGAATTCTTCAGTTCTAGCAGCTGGTTTTGGACCACAGACAGGGCGCTCTGTACACAGGGCTATGGATTATTCACAGAATCCACCAGCTATAGATATAGAACAAGACAAAGGCAGGTACAGAAACCAGAGACAAGTACACTCCCGTCAAGGCTATCAGAGACAAAGAAGCAGAGAGACAGAGTTGCTTTCTTGGTATCTGGACTATGAAGTCTTTAATGGCCTCCCACTACGTGCACCCTGTAGTGGACAGATAGCAGCATAAGTCTACAGTTACAGTTGGAGTTGATTGAAGCCCTTCTCCAAGTCTGAGAGTAATACAGAAGGCTGAGGCTGGAAAGAAGTAAAGAAGAGCAAATTGTAGTAGAAGCCTATTTGACCTATATCTGCAACACGTAATAGAGAAATGATAACCAGATGCACCACAACTACCAGCACATACCACCATTAGGCCACATCCACCATTACCCACACACCTACATATTTATGGTGTCTCTGCCACCAGCACCATTACAAGCTCGGAGGATATTGAGAATTTTGACAAGCATCATAACCAGTAAGTACAGGTGCCCCTGAGATGGCTTTTATGGGTATAAAGATAACTTGTTAGGCTGACTGAAGTATGGTGGTCATTTTCACTGTGACCACATCTCTCTTTATATTTTTTTTTTCCGTTTAACTGAATGTTATTATTTTTTTTCCAAACAGATCAGATTACGTGTCAAATGAGCAGTACAGAGTATTTCTTTAGATTTTTATGTACTTTTGATATGTTGTTTTTTTTTTTTTTTTTTGAAAATGTGATGTCTCTTAAAATGTTGTTCTATAAATTTGTGAATTAGTAAAGGGCTGCTGAAGCCATTTCATCTATGTTTCTCAGTGTTGTGTTGTTATTTTTAAGGTTAATGGAGAATCATAAATATCATGAACACAATTTAAGCGCACATATTGCAGTCACAGAAAGTTTTATGTGCTTAAAATACTCTTATATGCCACAAAGCCATGTTCTACATCCAATGATTCTTCAGCTTTCATAAAGTTATGATGCCCAGCGGGGCTAGATTTGGATTTATGAGCAACTGTAGAACAACATTTAGGGCCTCATATATGAAAACTGTCCAGGTCAGTGGTCTGCAAAGTGCGGCTCTCCAGCTGTTGGGAAACTACAACTCCCATCATGCCCACTAACATAGATTATATAAATGCATGATGGAAGTTGTAGTTTCCCAACAGTTGTAGAGCCGCACTGTGCAGACCAATAGTCTAGGTCTAAGACTTTTTTGTTGCCCATAACAACCAATGAGAGATCCCCTTTCATTTCATATAATGCTCTGAAAAAATTAAAGAGCTCCGATTGGTTGCTATGGGCAACACAGAAAGTCTTGCACCTAGACAGTTTTCATACACTTTTTATAACTAAAGCTGTATCTAAAGTGGTTTCAATGAGCAAATGCTTAACTTTTCCTGTCTACCAGTTCCGATAAATCCTCCCTGGTGTATAGCAAACAAAAGCATTAGACACAGTTCCATGATAGAGTTTATCATGCTAAAATACAAGTGGTTGGTAGAACAGAAAAGACACTGAGATTCAGATCACCACGTTTAAGATTTTCGTAGACAAAAAACAGGAAGGAAAAAAAGACAAATCAGTCTGTTTTGTTCAGTTTCTTTGTTCGTTGATTTGAACTCCTGAGTCAGGTTTCCTGGTACAAGCTATTGCGTGGTGATTGAGCAGATTTCCCAACAAACATTTCTGTTCAGTGAGGAAGGCCAATAGCTACACAATCAACCCACAATATTATAACAGAAATGCAGGTGCAATGTTCATACAAAGGCTCTATTTTAATGCATTCTGCTCAAATTGTAACGTGGCTATATACGGGATTAGCAAATCAGAAGTTCGCAAACAGCCAAATTTAAGAATTATACATTTTTTTTTTTTATACTTAGAGACATCTTTTTAGTATCTTCTGCTCAATCAATAACTGGCATTTTACTTTGTTACTGATTTATTTGCTTGTAGTAATTTTTTGTTTGGTAAAAACATAATACCACAAAAACAATCCTATTTGTATAAAACTGTACATAATAGCACTGCTTATTTTTTATGAAGTGCACTGTTACTCACTTCACCTCTGCAGGTAGTACACAATTTGATCCTGGGCGCCTGTTCTAGTTACCTCTGTTCTGTTTCAGCTACACCCTTTTACACCAGCAAAGCAATAGCTAACACTACCTGACTGTGGTTTCTGGTTATCTGCAGCTGATCCTAATGGCTTATTAGCAAGTCTGCCATAAATAAGTTTGGGACTTTATAATCAAGAACCAACTGGGCTGCCTGGTCTTTTACCAGTTCCTAACTTGCACCATATTAGTGGCCCAACTTTTTTAAATTTGACAAGTACTGCCAAAACTGCCCTGTTGGTGGCCCTGATTATCAGGATATGCTCATCATTATCATTATCAGGATATATTATCTCTCTGGGTCTACTGGTTGTGTCTTAGCCTGCCTTCCTGTCTGCTGTTCCTGTGTCATTCTGCCTGCTGTTCTGTGTGTTCCTGACTCCCATTACTGTGTCTTCATTTCTGTCCTGCTCTGGTAACCAGATTCCTCTCCACCGTTGGTGAACACATTCTTAGTCCTGCTGCTGTGACCACATACCCTCCCTCCTTGTTACTGGTGTTCATGCTTTTGGTTTGTTCTGTTTCACACTTTTCATCTCTTCTGGTGTCTGCCCTGTTACTATATCAACTAGTGGCCATTCTAGGGATCATAAACTTGGGATCTTCTCCACTAGAAACTGTGCAACAGTCCAGCGAGTGTCAAACTAATTGCAGCCTTAAATGGGTTTTCACACTACAAAGATTAGCTTTCAGCATTTAGGCAATGTTAAATCAAGAATTTTTCCAAATACACATTTCTTTTGATTATTCCCTGTTCAAGAGGTAAGAGAGATTTTATCTTCTCTGAGTGAATACAGGCTTCTTCGTTTACCATCCTCCTCTCCCCTGTGCTCTCTGTTGTTTATATGATAGCAGGGAGTAACTCCAATGTGTGTTATCTCTAAAAGGGCAGTAATTACTTTTGATACTCACAGGGCCGTCTTAACAGCACTATGAGCCCCTGGGGCCCCCTTTCTCCCCCCAAAAAAATACTCAAAAAAACAAATATAAACATTACCAGCTCAGGTCACCATTACATGACAAAGACTATAGCACTGATGAAATATAGAAGCAAAATAACCCCTGACATCAGGGACTCACAGGAGACGTCATCTATGATCAGTCATTCTCTGAATCGTTCTTTTTCCCTTTTCCTCTCCTTCTGTCCAGACCACCATGGCCAGTATGTAGGCAGGCAGGGCCGGTATATGGGCAGGCAGGGCCAGTATATAGGAAGGCAGGGCCACTTACAGGTAGGCAGGGCAGTATATAGGCAGGCAGGGCCACTTATATGTAGGCAGGGACAGTATATAGGCAGGCAGGTCTAGTATATAGGCAGGCAGGGCCACTTATAGGTAGGCAGGGGCAGTATATAGCCAGGCAGGGCCACTTATAGGTAGGCAGGGGCAGTATATAAGCAGGCAGGGGCAGTATATAGCCAGGCAGGGCCACTTATAGATAGGCAGGGGCAGTATATAGCCAGGCAGGGCCACTTATAGTTAGGCAGGGGCAGTATATTGCCAGGCAGGGCCACTTATAGGTAGGCAGGGGCAGTATATAGCCAGGCAGGGGCACTTATAGGTATGCAGGGGCAGTATATAGCCAGGCAAGGCCTCTTATAGGTAGGCAGGGGCAGTATATAGCCAGGCAGGGCCACGTATAGGTAGGCAGGGGCAGTATATAGCCAGGCAGGGCCTCTTATAGGTAGGCAGGGAAAATATATAGCCAGGCAGGGCCACTTATAGGTAGGCAGGGCCAGTATATGGGCAGGAAGGGCTAGTATTTTAAAAAAAATAAATAAAAACAATACTCACCTGATGTCTTTCCCTCCTCTTCTCCTCGTCCGGAGCGGCCGCTGGCAGCAGAGTGCAGGCCGCGGAGCCCAGGCGCGCATGATGTCATTACATAGCACGCCTGCCCCGCAAGCCTCCTGGGAGCTGTTCTGCCTCGGCCGCTGCCTGCACCGCGCGGTGCAGGCGGCAGTGATGGCTGCATGGCTAGGTCTGTGACCCAGCTGTGTGTCGAGGAGGGGACCAGCGCCACAGACCGGCGCCGGTACTCGGGGCCCGCCGGGGGAAAACCCCAGCCCCCCCTCCCTGGCGACGCTCCGAGCCAGCGCTGTGGCCCGAATTGCGGCTGCCCACCGGGCAGAGCCTGGCTGTTGCTCCACCAAGCAGGGTAGGCGGCTGCCCGGAGGGCCCACTGAGCATGTGGGGCCCCCGGTTAAGCGCCTACCTAGCCCAATGGAAGAGACGGCCCTGGATACTCACTTTGAGCTTTGAAGCCCTCTACATACCTCTCAACCATCCTGATTTTGGCAGAACATTCCCCATTTGGGAACAACGTCCCACCCATATGCCCTGCGTCCCCGGGACTCCGCAGACTTGCCGGCTCTCATGGACTCTGCTGTGTCAGTTGACAGCAGGGATAGTCCGCTTCTGCGGCGACTGCGGACTGGTATTTTTAGGGTGGGACAGGGCTGATATCCTTGGACCTTCCCAGCCTGATCAGTATCAGGCTGCAGATTTTGGTTTTACCTTGGATGGTTATGAAAAATGGAGGGGCCCCTCGTCATTTTTTTTTATAATTTGTTCTTTTTAGTTTTTTAATAATATATGGAAAAAAAAAAATCAATATCCTCCCATGTGTAACCAACCAACATAAAACTGGCAGCTGTACACTGATACAGCTGCCTGGTGTGATGTCATTTGTTTGGGTGTGGTTGGAGGCATGTCTCTTTTTGCAATCTCTAAAAACTGGGATGTATACCTCTGTACTATAAATAGGAGAAAGACAAAGAAGAAGAAATCACAACACTCCCCTGTGTGGTAAAGCCCATATATGTACTATGTACAGTTTTACACTAACTGCTTACTTTATTATGTTGTGTAATGGATATGAGGCACAACTCTCCGCACTCTTGACACCTTGTAAACAAGGTAGTACAATACAAGCCAGCTGCTCCTTGCACAGGGTCCTTTCCCAGAGATCCAGGTATAGGAAAGAAACAGCATGCAGATTCTCTGATTCTTGATCAGTTACCTAGTTTCCAATAAAATTTATTTTATACCTATTCTGGAGTGCCAACCACTGTCTAACTCCTGCCTGTAGCTAACTAGCCATTTAGGTACCTCTGATCAAGAATGAGAGCATCTGCACTCTAGATAACATCTCCTGCACACAAAAGAGCTGGAAATATCTGAAATGCTAATGACTGCTACAGAACCACCCACAGTCTCACCAGGAAGAGACAGGAAGCATGAATCTAAAGCTGCTTGCAACTTTGTGAAACAGCATGGTGAGACAACCCTTTTAAGGATCCACACTCAAGCTTAGAGATGACACCCAATGTTAAACTTATAGATTTCCTTTTGCTCTGTTATTAAAGTGTTGATTTATTTATGAAAAACCCAGTTTATCTCACACAAAAAATTAGGAAATGCAGCAGAAAAGGCAAAATGGGCTTGGTTGGAATTGTTGCATGCTGAAGTCCTTTTTTGCATAGGAGCTTTGTAGGTTAGGTTTTGGTATCCATCAGCTGCTTTGGACTAGCCCAGCCTGCCTCTCTTCCAACATATACTAATGTCTATTTTAAACTTACAATGGGAGGCTCAACTTTTTTTTGTGGGATTAGAGTGGAATGGAACTACACTTTAATTCCACTTACGGTATGGTGGCACGGTCAGACCATACCATAGGTCCCAATGCAATAAAATGGTTTCTATTTATTTTTCCTATTTACCCTTGAGCGACATGTGTATACAGTGTTGTCTAACTCCATCCAACATCCATCACAACATATTGCGAGAAAGCTTTAGATTTGTGAATGTCCAGCCAACTTCCGCTCTTGCTGCATCAGTGCAAATATTTACGGTACTTCTTTTTTATGTACTTATACTAAATTAAATTATAGTTTCTATAGTATTGGTACTAGAAAAATCCAATAACATTATCCCATGTCCTTTGTTTTTCTCTTTCTTTTTCCCAGTTGCGGTCAACAACCCAGAGGGCAAATGCTAAATTTCTTATCTTGGTTCCCAGCTCCTTGCTATGCATTACTCACACTCTAAACCACTTGGCTGCAGTTTAGAGGCATTATAAACCACATTCATCTTACAGCAGGGAATGAGAGCATACAGTAGTTTGTATGGTGGAAGAAAAGCTGAATAAGTATGCAGTTTTCCACATTCACATATTCAGTTTCTTAAAGGATCTCTTGCTTGTACTGGAGAACTCACCCCATGATGCTGAACAATTCAAAACATTTTTTTGCTTTCAAAACATTTTGATGCTTTCGAAGTTGCAGGGATTGTCTCATTCTAGACATTGAGATAACATATTGCTAGGATATGCCATCAATGTCAGATAGATAAATGTCCCATCTCTGAGACCCACACCTATCTCCCGAATAAGCCCTGAAAACTCTCCATTTTGAACAAAGTGATGTCAATGGGAGAGTCCCAACCACCTCTCCGTTTAAAACAGAAAGATTTAGAGGTTCTTTCTCACCCTGGGACCTGCATCTATATGACATTGATAGCATATCCGAGCAAAATGCCAGCAATGACTGCAATAAGAACCCTTTAGGGTTATAGATGAAGTGACTTGTGCCTTATTTATTTAAATGTAAAATACCTGCAGATAAATTTGACATACTTGTGTCACATCTATGTGTGGAAATCAAAATTTCATGTCAAAATTTGGATTATTTTGCCCTCATCGTGTTAACAAATCAATACTAAACTAAATATCCTTTATTGACCATTATAACTTTTATTATTACATTTTTAAATTTCTGGGACCAAGAAAGTACAAATCTTTCCATAAAGATGCCGCATGTCATCAGTTCACCCCCAAGATATTAAAATGTGTTTACTGTCCATTGATTACTAATCACTGAAGGTTATTGGTGTACTACCCTTTAGTACATTACTCCATGTTTGGGTATGTCCCCAAAGCACGGGTTTGCAGCCAGTTTTTCAGACGGTTTGCGGTTTTGCAGGCCATCTGAAAAACCAGCCGCAAAAATAGCACAACGGACTTCTATGGAAAACCCGTGCAGCAGTCCCCACTGCACGGGTTTTCCGCCCGGCGTTTTTTCAAACCGCCGGCCGCCTGAAAAACATTGTGCTTGCACATTCTTCCATCCGGTTTTCGGACGGAATATGTGCATGTCAATGGGAAGGGAGAGGGCTTTTCTACGCTCATCACGGAGAAAAGTAGCCCCCCCCCCCACGGCCATGGGGATAGCACTAAAACAGGACAAATACTGGTCGGATAAAACCGGACAAACCGGTATTTGTCCATTGCCGTGTAAACGGGCCCTTTCTCTCCAGATACCATCGTGCATTTGTTACAATTCAATATCTGCCTTATTACTGTCTGATGACCTCTCCAAAGTAAGCCAAGCTTTTTTTTATCTATGTATGAACAAGTGGATGGATGTCAGCCAGAGGTCTGTTCTGTAGCCATACATGTCCTGTTTCCTGAAACTATTTTGACTTTGTTTTGGAGAGGAACTTCTGTAACTGTGGAATGTCTTGTATATCAGTTACATATTTAGAGTAAATTTACTGGATATTCTGGGATTTTATGTAATCTTTATCAGTATGAGCAATGAAATCCTGTGCACTATGTGTACAGGGGTTATTTTTTCCCAGTAAACTTTCTGTCATGTCATTAAGCCAATTTTACAATGTCTATGTGAGAAAACAAGTGATGACATTAGATTTCATATCTTTGATATTGAGGTGAGTAATGTTCTGGGTGTTCACTTCATAGAGATAGATGTGTAAAGGAAAATTCTTGACAAAGATTCACCTGGGTCAAAAGGTGAAAAGCAATGGCAAAAAACTTACAGACCCTACATGTACAAACTATTACCCCACATAAAGAACCAAAGTCACATGTATGAAAACTTTCTAGGTCTAAGACTGTGCCCCTATGTATGATGTCAAAGCACAGAGAGGTCGGGTCTCATGTATCAAAACTGTCTAGGTCTAAGACTTTCTTTGTTGCCCATAGCAACCAATCAGAGCTCCCCTTTCATTTCAAATAGTGCTCTGAAAAAATGAAAGGGGAGCTGTGATTGGTTGTTATAGGTAACAAAGAAAGTCTTAGACCTAGAAAGTTTTCATACATGTGACTCCAAGTGACTCCAAGAAGTGCAAGTGCATTATAACATATGTAACAATAAAAGCATAACCAAAAGTGCAAGTGCAAAAAGTCCATTAAATATATCAATCAAGTGAGAAACCAGGAGAGTGGATAAACATTTATAGCAGGGTAATATCATGACTCACAGGTTGTATGATCGCTATCTTGTGGTCATGCTAGACCCCGATCTATACTTCATTCCTCATATTCAATCCCTTGTACACTCATGCCATCTGTACTTAAAAACAGATTTTACCCTTTTTTCCGTGGAATGAATAAAAACTATTATTGCTGCACTCATACATTCTCTTATTGATAATTATAACTCCTAACAGATTGGTTTTTCATTCAATACACTCTCCTTTCTCCAATCCATCCTGAATACATCAGGCTTATTTTCTTTCCAGCTGCTACACCGATGCCTCTACCCTGTGTCAGTCACTGCATTAGTTGCCCATTCATTATAGAATATAGTTTAAATTTATCACTCTTACCTACAAGGCTCCCCACAGTGTTGCACCTACCTACATCTCCTCCCTCATCTCTGTCTACCACACTATACGGGTTCTGCTAATGTTCTAAGATTAACATACTCCATAATCTCTAGGTTATCATCTGAGGAGCTATATATGCTAATTACTGCTATAGTGCCATCCACAGCCTGACCAGTGTGAGTCTGAAGCTGCATGTGGCTCTGTAAAACAGCATTGTGAGAAAACCCCTTTAAACTCATTAAAGTCTTTATAAAACATTCAAAGGGTAGCCCAATTTAGAAAATCCAATTTCACATACATTTGAAACCAGAAGTTTACATACACTATTTCATGAGACACATATGCATGTTTTTCTTACTATCTGACATGAAATTAGAATAAACCTTACACATTTTAGGTCAATTAGGATTACCAAAATTATTTATAATTTGCCAAATGCCAGAATAATGAGAGAGAGAATTATTTAATTATTTTTATTATTTTCTGCAAAGTCAAAAGTTTACATACACTAGGATTACTATGCCTTTAAACAATTTGGGACAGCCCATATGATGATGTCATGTCTTTGGAAGCTTCTGAGATGGGTTCTGTGTCCCAGAGATGAACGTGCTTTGGTCCGACATGTGCATATCAAGCCAAGAATGAAAGCAAAAGACCTTGTGAAGATGCTGGTGGAAGCTGATAAGATTGTGTCATTATCCACAGTGAAACGAGTACTGTATCAACATGGGCCACTCTGCCAAGAAGAAGCCATTACTCCAAAAGAAACATGTAAAAGACAGATTAATGTTTGCAAATGCACACAGGAACAAAGACCTTCATTTTTGGAGACATGTCCTATGGTCTGACAAAACTAAAATTGAACTGTTTGGCCATAACGACCATCGTAAAATGGTAGAACTTGGAAGCCTAAGAACACCATCGCAACTGTGAAACATGGGGGTGGCAGCATCATGTTGTGGGGTTGTTTTGCTGCAGGAGGGACTGGTGTACTTCACAAAATAGATGGCATCGTGAGGAAAGATTAGGCAATATTGAAGCAACATCTCAAGACATTGGCCAGAAAATTAAAGCTTGGGTGGAAATGAGTCTTCCAAATGGACAATGATTTGAAGCATACTGCTGAACTGGTTACAAAGTGACTTAAGGACAACCAAGTCAATGTTTTGGAGTGGCCATCACAAAGCCCTGATCTCAATCCTATTGAAAATTTATGGTCAAAGCTGACAAGTCAGGTGTTAGAAGTTTGTGTAAGGATATCCAAAACATTTGACCCAAGTCATACAGTTTAAGGGCAATGCTACCAAATACTAATGAAATGTATGTAAACTTTTGACTTTGCAGAAAGTAATAAAAATGCCTTAAAAATTCTCTCTCTCATTCATCTGGCATTTGACAAATAGAAATAAATGTGGTTCCTAATTGACCTTAAAAGGGGTAATGTTTATTCTGATTCCATGTCAGACAGTGAGAAAAACACACATATGTGTCTTTTTATATAGTGTATGCAAACTTCTGTTTTCAACTGTAAGTTTTAATGATGCATGTCAAATGGTCATAGACTAATCCCTTGGGAGCTTTAAACCTGTGAGGCTGTTGTTTATTTTGACTCATTAAAATTGAGACTGTCTCCTACAGTTTATGTATCCTGCTACAGATCTTGTAGGTGTTATATGTCTAAATCTGTCTGCAAAGGTCAAGCAGAAGCAAATGCTGTATATCTTGAAGGAAGGGAATCCTTAAAAATTTAGGCTATTTAGGTTCCTATTAACTGTGAATAGTGGAGAAAAGCCTTCCCCCTTCACATTCACTTGTTCAAATTCCATCCGAAAACCGGACGGAAGAATGAATAAGCACAATGTTTTTCAGGCTACCGGCGGTTTGAAAAACCGCTGGGTGGAAAACCTGTGCAGTGGGGACTGCTGCACGGGTTTTCCATAGTGGCCCGTGGAAAAGTTTGCGGCCGGTTTTTCAGACGGTTTGCAAAACCGCAAACCATCTGAAAAACTGTCCGCAAACCTTTGCCGTGGGGATATGGCCTTAAACTGATAGACATGGTGGTGCAAGATAACCAGCCTGTGGGTACAGATGAGATGAACCTGAATTCTGGTGCAGAGATGGTGTCAGAGCAGACCCTGAGACAGTGTTAGACCATTCCTTTTGGGGGTCAACTTGGTTGCACCATGCATCAGGTGATAGGGAGTCAAAACCTCTGTAGATCCTGGTAAAAGTGGTACCATTAGGATCAAGTTATGGTAATTATGGAGGTAACTATATCTCAGTTGAAGTATTGATGGGCCATTTTCTGGATGGATTGGATGGATTCTGCAGCTGGGTAGCAGAAGTTCAGTCCATGCATGTCTGTCCTGCTTGGCTTCCAGGCCACGTTCCCAAGGGCTCATCCACTTTTAATGTGATGTGTACTGCCTCTATTTTATTAAAGATGGCTGGACCTGTGTACAAACCAAGCACTGACTACGTCTTATTTCACCTCTATTTCTGCAAAGATTATAAGCTCTTATGAACTCACATTTTTTGCTTGATTGGCAAATAGGTTTGTTATTATGCAAAGGCTGATTTTGTCGTCTGTGTTTGGTGGCAGGGTTATTGCCTTGCCAACCTAAGTTTATTGCTACCACACCCATTTGTCCCCTCTTAGAAACCTTTTCAGAGCAAATGCCTCAATTACTGTTAATGTCTTACAAAATGTACCTAATAATCCCAAGAAAATACATAGTTTTCCTTTCCATGTACCTAGTTGGTATATCCAATACAGCATCATCTTATCTACTGTACAAACAAGTAGCTGACCATTGCTAGATGTTTCCCTGACACTGCGTTATTTGGTCCCTGGAGAGATATTTAAATTTCTCTTAACATACCTCATTTAAAAAAATGTGGTTCAAACATTCTGCCTAGGGCCATGTCCCGATGGCACTGGTTTGCGGCCGGTTTTTCAGATGGTTTTCGGTTTCGCAAACACAAACTTTTACACGGGCCGCTATGGAAAATAGGCGCAGCAGTCCCCACTGCCCGGGTTTTCCGCCCGGCGGTTTTTCAAACCGCTGGCGGCCATAAAAACATTGTACATGTTCATTCTTCCGTCCGGTTTTTGGACGAAATATGAACATGTGAATTTGAAGGGGGAGGGCTTTTCTCCGCTAATAGCGGAGAAAAGCCATCCCCCTGCAGCTATGTGCACGGCAGAAAAAACGGACAAATACCGATCGGATAAACCAACCGGTATTTGTCCTGTGCCATGGGGATGCGCCTTAAATAGCTTGGTCAAACATGACCTCCAAGTTGTTTGTTGGTGTAACAAATTTTATCAGGCACAGCACATTACTGGGAAGCATGCAGTGAACCCTTCATCTGGTCATTGATAAGGGAGATTCCTCTAACTTTGTATAAGTGAAAGTTAAGCCTCGTAATTAATTTGTAGCAAAGTGACATGCAAACAAAAATATTTGAAATACTTTAGCCTTCACGGATCAGTAGGAGCAGTGAATAGCATGCCCTGTTTATACCACAAGCACTCAGAGCACTCCCTCACTTTTTTATTACTACTGGGTTTCACGTTACCCTGTATGTTAAAATATAATAAATCTACCTCATATTCTAACACAAGTTCATGTAGCATAAACACCATAAACACACCCATAATAATGCAATTCTTTGTACATTTCGAAGCAGTCTGTTTTGCAACTAGGGGATGACTCATTTCTTTCTAAGGTTATGTTCACATGACATGGATTTTTCAGGAAATGTACAAAAACTGTGTGTATGACTCCAACTTAAAAGAAAAAGCTTTCTTCATATTTTAAATTAAACTATGGAATTTGGGCACAGGTCTGGTTGCAATCCTTTTCCACCTATTTTTTGGGATGCTTCCCAGTGTTCAATTTATGACAACTTCTGGTTAATCTAAATGAGGGTATGTTCACACGACGAGGATTTCCAGGCAGATTCCATGCGGATTCTGCCTTGAAATCCTCATTTAAAACTGAAAGAAAACGATTCCCATTGACCTCAATAGAAAATTGGTCAGAATGTGTATGGTCAATCTTTAGTAGTATTCCACTCAGAAACATGTGGAAATTTACTGCTAATGTCAATAGGATGGCTAAACTTCTCTTACAATACGCACCCTAAACAAACTAATGTCAATGGGGTGGCTAAAATCCTCATTCAATACGAACCCTAAATATTTGTTTGAGTATTACATGTGGTCTTTAAGGCCATGTTCACACGGCAATAACCTGGATGTATTTCAGTCCGTAATTAGGCACCGGAGTGCGCAAATTACGGGCTGAATACGTCCTAGTAACTACGGTAATCCACAGTTCTCATAGAGAACTATGGATTACATCTCCTCTCCCTGCTCGGCGAATACGCCGCGGGGGGAGATAATTGACATGTGAATTACCAGCGGTGTATACACGGCGCTGGTAATGCAAGTCAAGGGGCCGGCGAGGTGCCGGCCCCCCGCTCCCACCCCCGCTCCCACCCGCCCCCGGCCACACGGCGTAATTGCGGGGCGTAATTACGTCCCGCAGTTAAGCCATGTGAACATTGCCTAACAAGGATCTGCATCTAAAACCAATAGACAATAAACATGTACTGTGGTAAAAAATACTCTTAAAAAAAAATGCGTCCGGTGACACGGATTTCAATGGCAGAATCTTTATGGATTCCACTCTTAAAGTGTACTATATCATGTAAACGTGCCCTAATATTCTCTTGGCAGGAAAATAAATGCACTGTGTTATACTATTTGTATCACTTTTAAAGAAATAAAAAATGGGAACATGTAAAAGACACGGTCAGTTGTGGATTTTGGGAAAAAGAGAAAAAGAACCATTGCAATGCCCAAAAATGAAATGTTTTATTCTGGTTAAAGGAAATGTCTTATGGATTTTATTTAAATGGAACCTGTCAGGTGGTTTATGAGCAGGATATGATAGAGAGAGAGAGAGAGAGAAGCTGAGCTCTGTGATATTTAGGGTTATATGATAGAGGATAGAAGCTTAGCTCTGTTATATATAGTGTTATATGATCGGGCGATAGAAGCTGAGCTATGTGATGTATAGGGTTATATGATAGAGAAGAGAAGCTGAGCTCTGTGATATATAGCGTTATATGATAGAGGGAGAGGAGCTGAGCTCTGTATTACATAGGGTTATATGATAGAGGGAGAGGAGCTGAGCTCTGTGATATATAGGATTATATGATAGAGGAGAGGAGCTGAACTCTGGGATATATAGAGTTATATGATAGAGGGAGAGAAGCTGAGCTCTGTGATATATAGGGTTATATGATAGAGGAGAGGAGCTGAGCTCTGTGAAATATAGGGTTATATGATAGAAGAAGAGAATATATGCTCTGTGATATATAGGGTTATATGATAGAGGGAGAGAAGCTGAGCTCTGTGATATATAGGATTATATAATAAAGGAGAGAAGCTGAGCTCTGTGATATATAGGGTTATATGATAGAGGGAGAGAAGCTGAGCTCTGTGATATATAGGGTTATAGGATAGAAGAAGAGACTCTATGCTCTGTAATATATAGGGTTATATGATAGAGGGAGAGGAGCTGATCTCTGTGATATTATTATTATTATTATTTTATTTATTTTAAAGCGCCATTGATTCCAGGGCGCTGTACATTCGAGGGGGTTACATACATTACATACGTGAAACGAGTACAGTGCTAATGACAATTGGCACGACAGAGGGAGAGAGGACCCTACCCGCGAGGGCTTACAATCTACAAGGAGGGGGAAAGAGACAGGAGGTGAGGGGCAGACATGTCTGTGGAGGAAGTAGTGACAAGTTTAGTGAAGGTTATAGGCAAGCCTGAAGAGATAGGTTTTCAGTGATATATAGTTTTCAGGTTTTCAGGGTTTTCAGTGATATATAGGGTTATATGATAGAGGGAGAGAAGCTGAGCTCTGTGATATATAGGGTTATATGATAGGAGAGAAGCTGAGCTCTGTAATATATAGGGTTATATGATAGAAGGAGAGAAGCTGAGCTCTGTGATATATAGGGTTATATGATAGAGAGAAGCTGAGCTCTGTAATATATAGGGTTATATGATAGAGGAGAGGAGCTGATCTCTGTGATAAATAAAAAGCAGAGAATAAACAGAACAGAAAGTGAAAGTACTGCTAACCCCACCCACATACAATGACTGACAGTTTGCTTTGTACATACACTGATACCGTAAAATCTGTCAATCACTGTCCATGGAGCAGAGTAAACAGGACTTCCACTGTCTCTAAAGGAATCCTATCAGGATTTCCTCAGCTTTTACTCAGAAATCCTGCTCCAAATTATATAAACCTATATATCACAGAGCTCAGCTTTTCTCCCTCTATCACATCCTGCCATCAAGTAGGGTAGCATAAATCTAGTGATAAGTTCCCTTTAAGCTTCATGAGTTACATGTATATGGCGTCTTTCATTACATAAGAACATTTTCACATATGTATGTTAGTACCGTATGTATTCATCTCATTTGAAATGTATTTGTTGCAGCCCAAGTGGAAAGTATATATCAATGATGAGTAACAGTGTAATTTATCTATTGGCTATGGTAAAAAAAAAACATGGCTCTTTTTAGCTAATAGAAATGTAACTGACAGGTTAGTCAAATCTTAATATTAAATTGTATACATATTTTTTTTATAGAAAAAGTTCTTTCTACATGGCAGAGTCATTTACAATGATACCAAGGGCCGCATGTATGAAACTGTTTAGATCTAAAAGTCACTTTTTTGCCCATAGGTTACTATGGGCAAAAGAGTGACTTTTAGATCTAAACAGTTTCATACATGTGGCCCTAAAAGTCCCTGTGATTGTATGAATTTGGTAGAAAATGCCACCATATATCAGTGTAAAATTGGAGGCATTCAAAAGTATAGTGTTGCCACATAGTCATGGCTTTAAAATAGACATGTACATGAGTCCTCAAGAGGATTAATCTTAGGCTGGGTTCACACGGCTTTTTTGCGGGGCGTAATTACGGCCCGCAATTACGCCGTGTGGACGGGGGCGGGAGCGGGGGGCCAGCACCTCGCCGGCCCATAGACTATCATTACTAGCAGCGCGTATACGCCGCTGGTAATTCACGTCACTTATCTCCCCCCGCGGCGTATTCGCCGGGCAGGGAGAGGAGACGTAATCCATAGTTCTCTATGAGAACTGTGGATTACCGTAATGACTGGGACGTATTCCAGCCGTAATTTGCACACTACGGCGCGTAATTACGGACTGAAATATGTCCCATTTTAAGCCGTGTGAACATAGCCTTGGGTGTATGGGTAGTACTAGCACCTAGTCCATGAAACCTACTACATCCTTCTGTCCCATATCAAGAGACCAATAATGAAAATGACAATTTTGTCTTGCTGCACAACAACTTTAAATTACACTTATAGATGCATAATTTTTTTTATTTAGTTCATTTATGTAGCAACGATGGGTTCCACAACACTTTATGGAGGTTATCAATCCTCATATTGGTTTCAGTGTGGATGAAATCCACATAAACATGCAAAGAACATTTAATCCCTATGCAGATGCTGTTCTTTGCCAGGTGTAAATCCAGGACCTCAGTACTGCAAGATATCAGCACTAACCAGCAGCATAAGCAGGTTCCCACTTTGGATTTTTACAGTAAGGCAGCTAGTAGATGAGCAGATTCTGTACACAACACCGTTTGTCTTCTGTGTTGTACAAAACCATTTTCAGTCCATGGCAATGTGATCCATTGGTCAGAAATAGTATCATCAAGCCTAAATTCTTATCCCTACAGTTCACCATTATTCAGATGTTTCCTGTGTGGCGCGTACGCAAGTGCTACATTATCATCTCTTCCTCTTGTCTATGTTTTCACAAAATTATTTAGACGTTAATTCTCCTTATTTTCTTCATATAGAAATGATTATGTAGAAAGGATATGGATGGGAAAGTAGTAGACATCTAAGGGAATTGCTGATAATTTGAATAGCCCTTTGCTAATGAGGGTTAAGTTTGCTAAAATCTTCATCATACTGTTGTAACTTCTTGTCCAGAGAGACAATTTTGCTGTCAGCAGATGTTCTGCATTGTAGCTCAGGCAGACGAGACATGTTCAAGTGTAATTCACGTCCTGGGGTTCCTCCAGCTGCTTGTATTTATTAGAGAACAGAGGGCATACCCCTGAGGATTTAATATTAGATTCAAAGCTACATTCTTGGTGTGAGAAAGAAATTTTGTCTGGTAACAAAAAAATACAAATGCCATTAATTCTGTAAACAGATGTTTAAAATGGCACTTGGTTCCAGGAAGAACTAGATATCTACATCTATACATCAGCTGCAATCCAGAATGACTGGTGGGACCTCTAAGGCTACTCCCTTGACATGTGTGGTCATGAGCTGCCACGTGTACTGAAATCAGAAATAGCTGCTATCAAATATATGTACACTATATACAACAATGTGCTAAACATGACTGAAAAAAATCATTACAATATGTCGACTACCTACAGGTTCCAAATCTAAGTTTTATGAGTCACAGTGAGGCTCCAGCCAACATCAGTATTCAGAATAGATAAATCTGTTCCAGAATTGGCTGATTATAAAACACTCCCTAAGTATGGTTTATGGTCCCTTGTAATCAAACAACATGGAACACGTCTCTAGGCAGATGCAAAATGTCTGAATTAAGTGAAATTACTGGTTACAGGAAAGTTGGAGTGCCATCACAGGAGCCACAGCAATGGTTTCGATTTTTAGAGTAGAAATTTATCATACAGTTTCCATTTACTTGATTATTGATTCATGTGTTTAATGGACATTAAATGTTAGTGATTAGGGGTCAACTTGATCAGCTTAGGTCAACAATCAATAAGCTATAGAATCATAGCTTTGTGGCTCATTTACAAACTATATCCGAGTTTCCTGTTTCTTTGGATTTTTTGTTTTTCTGGGTTCTAAAAAAGAAGAAATAGTAATATTTCCACAAGAAGCTGTTTTTCTACTTCAGCTTCCATTTCCATATCTTGTGACTGTAGTACAGTATTACAATGAGGAATGAGGTACAAAGTATCTCTATGGCTGTGATGTGATAGCAGTACAGTAACACAGGGATGCATGATGTACATGGCAGGGAGGAAGCAGTAGTACAGTATTACAGAGAGGTATGAGGTACATGGTATCTCTCTGAAGCAGTGATGTGACAGTAGTACTGTATTACAATGAGGCATGAGGTACACAGAACTCTCTGGCTGTGATATGGCAATAGTACAGTAGTATGAGGTTCATGGTACCTTTCCGTGGCAGTAGTACAGTATTACAGCGAGGTATGAGGTACACGATACCTCTCTGTAGCAGTGATCATCCCAGCACTCACCCATCTTTTCAATTTATTGTTAATCTGTTGCATCTTCTTTTCTTCCTTTAAACATGCTACCGTCATACCCATCCTTAAGAAACCATCTCTTGACTCCTCCTCTCTGTCCAACTATCGCCCCATCTTACTGCTTCCATTTGCCTCTAAACTTCTTGAACATGATTTCTATCCTGAACTGTCCTCCCATCTCTCCTCCAACCTTCTTCTTGACGTGCTGCAATCTGGCTTCCAATTCCACCACTCTACAGAAACCGCCCTAACCAAGGACCTAGTAACCACTAAAGCCTCACACTAATACTCCTCTTAGACTTGTTCTCTGCCTTTGACACTGTTGACCACTAACTCCTTCTAGAAATCCTCTCTTCCTATCAGAGACTTGGCCATTTCCTGAATCTCCTCATATCTCACTAATCGGATGTTCAGCATCTCTCACTTTTGCACCACCACCTCCACTTGCCCTCTATGTGTTGTCCCACAAGAGACAGTCCTGGGCACACTACTCTTCTCTATCTACACCCTTGGCCTGGGTCAGCTCATAGCATCACAAGACCTTCTCTGCTGTTCGAATGTAATTTCCTCACACAACCGTCTCCAAGACTTCTCTCGTGCTTCCCCCACACTCTGGAACTCATTACCCCAGACTCTCCTACACTTTCAATAGCCTCAAAAACAACCTGAAAACCCATCTCTTCAGGATAGCCTATAGTCTACAATAACCCCACTGGCACTACACCCTCCACAAATATGTCTGCCCCTCACCTTCTGTCTCCTTCTTTAAAGATTGTAAGCCTTCGTTATATATGTAACCCCCTTGAATGTACAGTGCCCTGGAATCAATATCGCTTTAAAATAATAATAAATGTGACAGTAGTACCATATTACAGCATGGCATGAGGTACACTGTATTCTCTGGTTGTGAGATGGCAGTAGTACAGTAATATAGGGTGGCATGAGGTACAGTGGCAGTAGAACAGTATTACAGAGAGTTAGGAGGTACGCGGTGTCCTTTCCTGGCTGTTATGTGGAAGTAGTACAATAGGACAGGTGTGAGGAGCCCCTCTCTGGCTGTATTCTGTCAGAATTACACAGCTTCACATGGTTCTGTTTTGGTTAACTGTTGTTTGTGTGTGTGTGGTTAAAAACTTAATTTGCTACTGGTCAGTCTGTAGATGGACTTGAGTCTCCTGGGGAGTCAATGCTGCTCAGTTGTCTAGTTGAGACAGCAGTTGTTTCTCAGTCTGTTGAGGAGTTTCAGTAGCTCATGTTTTGCTGTGGTGCATCTGGTCAGCTTGGAAAAGGGCTTGAAAAACAAAATATGGTCTGCACATCCATTTTGAATAATAAGTACATAGGTGCATGCTGGTGTGGCAGTTAAACGCAATGCAAACACAACACAAAATCAGCAGCACTCTACAAGCACTAAAAAATAGGCAAAGGGGACATAGGAATTTTTAGGTTATTAGTGAACATATTTGATCCAAACTGTAAATGCCCACCTACCAACAGCAAGGTGACCTCAATTCAGATGGGAACCTATGCTATATGTTACCTCTCTTGGTGTCTGCTCAGAGGTTTCTGCAGCTTCAGTAGCGGCCATGTGCTTTTGCCACAGGAATCTTTCGGCCAAGTACTGGTTCCTTTTTGGAGGCATGACTGGTCCGAAAGGGTTTCAATTTAATTGAATGCTCAAATTCAGTAAAAGTACAGTCCGTTCATGGTGACTTTCAATTTTTTTGCAAAACTGTTGATAACGGTAGATCCTAGGTGATCACCAGCTTATATCCAGAATAACAAGCAGGTGCAACAAGGACAGTGGCTAGAGGGGTAGGGTGTGGCTCGATGGTAGATTGTCATAAGTATCTGGAGCCATGCTGACTGCATCTCACAACTGCTGGAGGGTGCACGGGGAGGATACATAGAGCAAACACTACAATCAAGGTGCTCCCACAGATGCTGAATTGGGTTTAAGGGGCCAGGGTAGTACTTGGAAATTTTGTTCATGCTTTTCAACCAATTTTAGACATTTCTAGACATTTGACATATCAATTATCTTGCTTAAAGTTCCCATCCACCCCATCTAAGACAATCGGCGTGTATGGGTGTACATAATCTGCAAGGGTGGACTCAGTTAAGAGTATTTTCTTTATGGAGAGTGGGCCCAGAGAATGCCACAAAAACATTCCCCAGACCATAACGCCACCACCACCAGATTTTGTTCTTCTATCAATGGTTAAAAAGTGTTTGTTCTCTGATGTTTCCCATCTGACATGCCAATGTCAATCCATTGGATGAAGCAGAAAACATGACTCATTAAAGAAGGCAACGCTTTACCAATCAATGGACATTCAATTCCGATACTTATTTGCAATAGTGCCTTTTTATCTACTCACGATGCACTTTCACCATAGCAACACAATTAACAAACTTAGAACATGTTCATTCTTCTGCTCGGTTTTTGGGCAGAACATGTGGGTGTGAAGGGGGACAACTTTAATCCGCAAACTGTGGACAAAAGCCGCCCCCTACGTGACAAAAAAAGACAAAGTACCAGTTGAAAAATCCAATCACTATTTTGCCTTTGCCCTGTGAACGCACCCTTAGGCTAGATTTACTAATCCTAGTACTTGGGGCCATATGTATGAAAACTAGCCCATAGCAACCTATCAGGGTGCCTGTCTCATTTTTCCAGAGCACTATATGAAATGAGAGGGGCTCTCTGATTGATTGCAATGGGCAGCAAAGTGAGATTTAGACCTAAACAGTTTTCATACATTGGCCCTTAGTGTAAATGTAGGCTAGGCAGTCTAAAGCTGGCTATACCCTTAAATATATTTTGGCTGAATCCACTTATTATACTAGGACCAATAACCATCTAATATATTTAGTTGACTCCCTAATCCCCTGACGGCAGATGTTGAGGAAGAGACTACATTTTACCTGCCTAATAACTTTGATATCAGGGAGGCAAATCAAACATGCAAGTGTATGGGAGATAATTTATCATAGTACTCTAGGGGCCCTTTAAAGAAACCCCAAAAACCTGTACTCAACTTCCCCTGGTTCTTGGTTCCAGTGTCCTGACTCTCCAGTCTTCTATTTACAATCTTCTGCTTCCAAATGGGGATTTCACTGCTGTAGCTGCTTTTTGGCTGAAGCGGGCATGTGTCTCTGTTTTACATCACCGTTTGGAAGTGAACAGCTCTAAACAGTGATGTAAATAGAGGTCTGTGACCCCTGCAATGATGTGCCCATTCGGATATAGTAGATGGTGTAGTTTTGGGGTTTTTTATGGGGCTCCTGGAGCACAATATACATTTTTTAACAAGACGAACAACCTCTTTAATCCTTACTTTATACCAACCTTTTGCACCCCAATTATGACACAATTTATATACTTGTTAATTACTTACAAGCCATGACCCTCTCGATTAAAACATTTTTCTTAACAGAACAATAGCACAAAGGGGGAAATGTATTAAGACTGGCAGAAAATATGCTAGTGTTAATGAAATGTGCACAGGAGTAAAATGCACCAAATTTATGAAGGCTTCAAAGTTTGGTGCATGTTTTAGTGTCCGTGCAAAAAGTCACGTGATTGGTGGCTTAATTATTGCCACTTTTTGGTGCAAACTTTAGTAAATGTGTCAGGCAGTGCTAAGCTACGACCACTTTTCAAATAATTGGTGAGCATGATAAAAAACAGCTCAAAAGTCAAACATGATTGTGCAAATGCTGCTTGCGCAAAAAAATGGTGACTTTTTTATGCTAGAATATGGGCATAAATCCCTTTATGACTGAACTTAAAGACTTTCTTTTCCTTACAGGGGTTCCCCAGGATTATCTTTTTATTTGTTATAGCGCTCACAACTGTATTATATTAAACTTTGTAATCAATAAAAATTATTTACCTGTTCTGCTGTGCAGAACGAAAGAGCCCTGTCTTACCCGTTCTTCCTATCCCCTGCAAACTATGTGACGTTTATTGTTTACATGGCCTCACTGAACGTTACATCACACTCAATGGGTGTGCTTTAAAGCCAGGCTCAGCTCAGGAACACTCCCCTGTAGTGTGTGTGACATGAGCAGAAAACTATCTGGCTGCATTCTCTCTTGCCAGCCTGTAGTTTGAAAGTGAATAGCAGTGATCACATTAGAGTTATTACAGCATAGCGGGAACTATTTGTTTATCTTTTAGACCTGCTGGCAGAACTTAGTAATGGGAGCAGGAGACAGCAGTACAGAACTGGGGGTTGTGTACTGCTGTCATGAAAATGATGACTGCAGTTCTGTACAGTTTATATAGGGACTCATGAGTCCTAGCTATCATCATTATCATGACAGCAAGTACAAGGCTGGGAGGATTACAAACTAATGTCAGCACATAGACGCTAACAGTGATAACTGTGGAGGAAAGTCCTAGATTGCAATGCAGTCTGGGAGTTGTATGAAAAAAAAGCAGGAGAACTACTGACACTCCCACAAGCAGGAAGTTTCACTGCAAAAAGTGGATCTGATGATAGATTCATAAGGAGGCAAAAGAAAAGAAACAGTTGAAGGTAGTGTAATATCATACATGGTTTTTATAATGTTCTATGAAATCTTTAAACTCCGAATAACCCCTTTAATGATGCAAAAAAGTAATAGATGTATCTCATACAGTAAGATGTTTACATCAAAACTGTCCATTTCGAAGACTTTTATAGTCATACCTCAGCGTGCATTGTCTATGAAGCAAATTCTCTATATACTAGCATGCTTTACCCACTTCCATCTCTTACATTTTTATGGTTTAGGAAGCTTCTGATGATGTTAGAAAATTAGATCTTCTCTGGTATAGAAAAAGCTGTGTCTGACCACAGAGACCAGTTCTTGGTTAGGAGTAGACTAGCAAGAATCTGGTAATATATGACTGTAGAATCAGACCATGGGCATAATTAAAGCCATAGTAGACATACTGGGTTGAGGAGCCCCATTCAGGTTCAAGAACGATATGCCTTTTTGTAAGAAATTGGTTGCTTTCTGTTCTCCTGCACCATTATGTGGGTTCTTTTATTTATACCATTAAAATTGTTTTAGTTTTCTATCATTAGGTGGGGGGGACCCATTTTACTTTGCTATGTAACACGAAGAATAGTTAAGCCTCTGAATCAAACTATACTATTGGCTTGCTTGTAATCTGTAACTGGAGCTTTATACACATATGGCTGGGTATTTTTAAATGCCCTTTGCAACATTTCAAAGCTTTTCTATTTTTGATGACTCCAATAAAGAAAAATAATGGTTACAAAGCTACATATTGCACTTAATTGCTAAGTGGTTTGCTTCTTCAATGCCTGGTTCATATTAGCCTGGCTCATATTAGCATTGGAGGTTCCATTCATAATACATTCAATAGGCAATGATGGAAAAAAAATAGCACTATTTTTCTGTGAAAACAATGGAAACCATGTCGGGAACCCAATGGACAAATTCTGGTCCTTCAGATGCCATTGGTGTCCATCGTAAAACAGGTCCAGTTGCACCTCTGCAATGGAGTTTCCTATTGGAACCTCTAAATCAAATATGGACCAGGTCTAATGCTAGACCATTCAATTCTTGCAGAGACACCAACATCTCAGATCCACAGTTATTCACACTGCCGTGTTTTCAGTGCCCATCCATAGGCACCAGATAGCAGGTCATGTCGTACACCATGCTAACTGATTTTGTTGCCCAAACACCTGGAACAGCAATAAATTATTACAAACATTGGGCCTCATTTATGAAAACTATCTAGCAGTAAGATTAACTTTGTTGCCCATAGCAACCAGAGTGCAGCCTTCATTTTTTCAGAGCAATATAAGAAATCAAAGCTGAGCTCTGATTGGTTGCTACGGGCAACAAAGACAGTCTTACTGTTAGACTGTTTTCATAAATGAGGCCCGTAGCATTAATTTTGGGGTACCATTTATCACTGTATCCTCAGAAGGCATTGTTTTTCCCTCTTTGGTAATTTTTATAAATTGAAATCACTGCTTCCAACACATTTGCAAATTTCATTGTTCTGGTCCCTCGTAAAAAGTACAACTCATACATATCTCTGGTGACATCATTTTGGGCTTCAATCTGAATATAAAAATAGTTCCAGTAAAAATAACTGCTTATTCTTGAAAAGCAGGAATGGTTATTAGAGTACTGTATTCCCTTCAGCTGCAGATCAGCAGTCTTGGCAAAAAGGTGACTTGGGAACTGGCAGAATTTGGGGTAATTTAAAACAAATTTTTCTTTATTTGTCTACAGAGTTTTCTTTTGACAGACTGTAGAATTGTTCAACAAACACATTTTCTGCTGTTGATCAAATCAAGAAGAATATTAAAATGTAGTTGGTTGTAGTGAAAAGGAGTGGTGAAATGTGATAAAATGTCTGAACATAACTATGGCAGTAGTAGGAAGCCATAAGGTTCTTGCCCCACCATTTGCACAGAGCACCTTTGTAGAACTGGTATCTATTACTTTATGGTCACGCTATGGTCGTAATATTGGTCTTATTGCAATTTATTTTGTTCATTAAGAAAACATTATTTATTTGTGGTGTATTTCACCTTTGTATAATGGTATTACTGATAATATTGTGCTTGATATGCTGATTATGTCTGTTAAAACTATGATGATATTTGCTTCTTGCTTAATAGTAATATTTAGTAGCTATGTGACTATTATTTAGCTCATTGTCTCATAGCTATTTTTATATATTTTTTTATTTATATACAATGTATTATTTGGTTCGAATATATCTTTATAGACCCCTTATGTACACCCACTGCTTCTTCTGCTAACTAAAACTGGATTAGGGAGACTCAGAAGCCACAGAGCCCTGTCTTCATTACAGGCTGGCATAATAATGTTATCATGATGGTCAGTGGCACCACACAGAAGTATATGAAGTATGTGCAGTCGTAAAAATGGCTATAGAATGGGCCCTTGGGAATTAACTCCACTGGTGCATTCCAAAAATCAACACTACTGATGGGCCACAAGAATCAACTCCACTGGTGGGCCCCAAGAATCAACTTTCTATCTGGCCCTAGTGGCTCCAGACTTACCCTCAATGCACAGAACTTACAGAAAAATGTTGTTTAGAATGGATCATGTCTTCAATTTTCCAAAGAAAGAGATCTGATTCTACAGATTTTCATAAACCACAGCAAAAAGGCTAAAAAAATCTCCTGTCTTAACCACAATATGCTTGTGGTTCTGAGCTGAAAGAGCAGCACCTATGAGCTATCACGTTATAATGTTATCATTTTAATGCTATGCTCATTTCTTCCAAGAGACATCTGGATCCACAGCTGCACGCTTTCTTTCACTAATCCCACTGCATCTGTAACTCCAGAGTCACTCAAAAAGATTATAATAATCTAAACTTCATAAACCCAATACAATTATATCATATCTATAAATACAATTTGTCTCAGTAGGAAATCTTCTTTATACAGGGTTGCTACACCAGCAGCGATATTGGTGCACAATTATGTAAGGGTATGTTCACATACCATAATTGCTCTGCTGGCCAGTGTGTACTTCTAAAACACCCAGCATACTGAGGCGCATACAATACGTGTCGCAATACGCCGTGTGAGCATACCCTAAAGAACCTTACCATCAAGTCATGGAGCTAGCTAGGCTAGCTTTTAACTCTGAATTTGTTTAAAAGCTATAGTGGGTACGGAAAGTATTCAGACCCATTTAATTTTTCACTCTTTGTTTTATTGCAATCATTTGGTAAGATCAATAAAGTTCATTGTTTTGCTCATTAATGTACACTCTGCATCCCATCTTGAAAGAAAAAAACAGAAATGTAGATATTTTTGCAAATTTATTAAACAAGAAAAACTGAAATATCACATGGTCATAAGTATTCAGACCCTTTGCTGTGACACTCATATTTAACTCACATACTGTCCATTTCCTTCTGATCCTCCTTGAGATGGTTCTACTCCTTCATTGGAGTCCAGCTGTGTTTAATTAAACTGATTGGACTTGATTAGGAAAGGCACACACCTGTCTACATAAGACCTCACAGCTCACAGTGCTTGTCAGAGCACATGAAAATCATGAGGTCTAAGGAACTGCCCAAGGAGCTCGGAGACAGAATTGCGGCAAGACACAGATCTGGCCAAGGTTCCAAAAGAATTTCTGCAGCACTCAAGGTTCCTAAGAGCACAGTGGCCTCCATAATACTAAAATGGAAGACGTTTGGGACGACCACAACTCTTCCTCGACGTTTCCTCCAGCCAAACTAAGCAATCATGGGAGAAGAGCCTTGCTGAGAGCAGTAAAGAAGAACCCCAAGATCACTGTGGCTGAGCTCCAGAGATGCAGTAGGGAGATGGGGGAAAGTTCCACAAAGTCAACTATCATTGCAACCTTCCACCAGTCAGGGCTTTATGGCTGAGTGTGCCGACAGAAGCCTCTCCTATGTCCAAGACATATGAAAGCTTGCATACAGTTTGCAAAAAAACCCATGAAGGACTCCCAGACTATGAGAAATAAGATTCTCTGGTCTGATGAGATGAAGATTGAACTTTATGGTGTTAATTCTAAGCAGAGAAAACCATGCACTGCTCATCACCTGCCCAATATAATCCCAACAGTAAAACATGGTAGTGGCAGCATCATGCTATGGGGGTGTTTTTAGTTGCAGGGATAGGACGACTGGTTGCAATTGAAGGGAAGATGAATGCGGCCAAGTACAGAGAAATCCTGGATGAAAACTTCTTCCAGAGTGCTCTGGACCTAAGACTGGGCTGAAGGTTCTACTTCCAACAAGACAATGACCCTAAGCACACAGCGAAAATAACAAAGCAGTGACTTCAGAACAACTCTCTGACCATTCTTGACTGGCCCAACCAGAGCCCTGACCTAAACCCAATTGAGCATCTATGGAGAGACTTAAAAATGGCTGTCCACTAACGTTCACCATCCAACCTGAGGGAACTGGAGAGGATCTGCAAGGAAGAATGGCAGAGGATCCCCAAATCTAGGTGTGAAAAACTTGTTGCATCATTCCCAAGAAGACTCATGGCTGTGCTAGCTCAAAAGGGTGCTTCTATTCAATTCTGAGTGTCATGGGCAGTGGTAGTGGATCCACTGGACCACCGCAAACGATGGTATAAGCCACGCCAGGGAGCGGAATCTAAGCAGGTCCCGGTATTCACCAGAGCCCGCCGCAAAGCGGGATGGACTTGCTGCGGCGGGAGTCAACCAGGTCGCTAATCCTGACGTGACTTGCTTGCGGTGGCAGCCAAGGTTTAGCATGGTACAGAATCGTAAGACGAGACGTTGTCGGGGACAGGCGGTAAGGTCAGGACAGGCGGCAATGGTTCGTAGTTGAGGGACGTAGGCAAGAAGGTACGATAAACGGTATGACGGAAGTCTCAGGAACGCTTTCTCAATACGCTAAATGTCACTAAAGATCTGGCACACATGTCAGGAAGGGGCAGGCTTAAATAGGGGCAGCGACCGGCAATACCCAATTACCGGTGTGCCGGCCCTTTAAATTTAACAGAGCTGGCGCACGCGCACGCTAGGAGGCGGGGACGCGCGCGCCGGGAGACAGGAGCATCGGCAGGAGCGTGGCCGGGTAAGTAGGCAAGGACCTGGCCGGCTGAGCGAGCGTGCGTGCCCGCTGAAGGGGCACAGGTGCGCCTGCGACCCGGGATGAGGGTCGCAGGGGCACCCGTGACAGTACCCCCCCCTTCGGCCTCCCCCTCTTTCTGGCCTGAAGGAATCTCCGAATAATATTACGATCCAGAATATTGTCTTCTGGTTCCCAAGACCTCTCTTCAGGCCCGAACCCCTTTCAGTCAATGATGAAAAACCGCTTCCCTCCGACTTTCTTCATATCCAGAATCTCTTCTACAGTAAAGAAGTTGGCGGCGGCGGCCTCAGGAGCAGGGGGAGCAACTTCCCTAGAGAAACAATTCAAGATGACCGGTTTAAGAAGAGAGACATGGAAGGAGTTCGGGAACCGCATAGTGGGGAGAAGGCGGAGCTTATATTCAGCACCTCGAACAGTCCCAAGAAACAGGGACCAAGCTTATAGCTGGGGACCTTGAGACGGATATACCTAGCCGACAACCACACTTTGTCACCCAGAGAGAAGATTGGAGAAGGTCTTCGTTTCTTGTCAGCTTGCATCTTAGTACGAGCGGAAGCTCAGAGTAGAGATCGGCGTGTCTGTTCCCAGATGGCCGTTAGGTCCTGGACTAACTCGTCCATGGCTGGGACCTCCGAGGGCACCAAGAGAGGGAGGGGTGGGCGCGGATGTCATCCGTAGACAATGAAGAAGGGATCGGCACCGGCAGATTCCGAGTCTAAAGAGTTGTAGGAAAACTCAGCCCAGAGTAACAAACTAGACCAATCGTCCTGACGCGCAGAGACAAAGTGGCGCAGGTAGCAGCCCAGAGTCTGATTAACTCTCTCCACTTGCCCTTTAGACTGAGGATGGTAGGCCAAAGAGAAATCCAGTTTCACTTGGAGTTTGGCACATAGGGAGCACCAGAACCTTGAAACAAATTGGACCCCCGATCCGAAACAATGTGCTGGGGAAGCCCATGTAGCCGGAAGATGTGTTGAAAAAACAGACTGGCGAGACGAGGAGCAGAGGGTAGGCCTGGCAGAGGGATAAAGTGAGACATTTTGGAGAACCGATCCGTAACCACCCAGATAACGTTTACCAGCGGAAGGAGGGAGATCGGTGATAAAGTCTATAGCCACATGGATCCAAGGAAGCTGGAATTGGCAATGGCTGAAGCAGACCTTTCGACTTGAGACAAAGCGACTTGTTACAGGCACAGATGGCGCAAGATTCCACGACCTCACGAACATCTTTGGTCAGAATGGGCCACCAATAAAACCGGGAGATGAGGGAGCAAGACTTCTGCACCCCTGGGTGCCCAGCCACACGAGAGCAATGACCCCATAACAATATCCTCTTCTGTAGAGCCGGACGAATGTAAGTCTTGCCGAGAGGAATTCGTTGCAGGTCTACGGGCGCAGCAGAGATAAGCCGTTCTGGGGGGATAATGTGTCGAGGAGCGGGTTCGTCCCTAATCACGTCAGAGGCACGGGAGAGGGCGTCGGCCTTGACATTTTTTTCTGCAGGGCTGAAAGGAATTAGAAAATTGAACCAGGAGAAAAAGCGGGACCATTGAGCTTGGCGCGGATTTAGTCGTTGGGGTGTCTGGAGATATAGCAGGTTTTTATGGTCAGTGTAGATATTGACCGGGTGATGATCTCCCTCCAAGAGATAGCGCCATTCCTTCAAAAACAGCTTGATGGCCAGTAATTCCCGGTCGCCAATGGAGTAGTTCCTTTCTGCGGCAGAGAAGGTTTTGGGAAAAAAACCTGCTTGTGAGGGTCTTGCCTTTGGGCCCTTTTTGTATAAGCACAGCCCTGGCCCCCACCGAGGAGGCGTCGACCTCTAGGAAGAATGGTTTCTCCGTATCTGGCTGGGAGAGTAAAGGTGCAGAGGCACAGGCCGATTTTAACTTAGAAAAGGCTTCTTCTGCCGCCGCCGGCCAGAGCTTCGGATTAGCATTCTTCTTGGTTAGCGCCACTATAGGTGACACCAGCGAGGAGAAATGTGGTATGAACTGTCGAAAATGATGTAGTCGAGGAATGGAAGACTTTTCTGATGGAACAGGCACTTTTCGAGCTTGGCATAGAGGCAGTTAGCCCTTAAACTCTTGAAGACCTGTCGCACATGGATTTGATGGGACTCAAGATCGGCAGAGAACACCAGGATATCATCCAGATAGACGACTACACATGTGTACAGGAGATCCCTGAATATGTCGTTGACAAATTCTTGGAAGATGGCAGGTGCATTGCAGAGTCCGAAGGGCATGACAAGGTACTCGAAGTGCCCATCGCGGGTATTGAAGGCGGTCTTCCATTCATCACCCTCACGAATCCGAATGAGGTTGTAAGCCCCTCGCAGATCCAATTTAGAGAATATCTTGGCTCCCCAAAGCCGGTCAACGAGTTCCATGATCACGGGCAGGGGGTAGCGGTTCTTTACGTTAATTTCATTGAGCCCTCGGTAGTCAATGCAAGGACGTGGAGAACCATCCTTCTTCGTCACGAAAAAGAACCCGGCCCCAGCTGGAGAGGAGGACTTGTGAATGAATCCCTTCAGGAGATTCTCTTTGACATAGGCAGACATAGCCAAGGTCTCTGGTACCCGACAGTGGGTAAACCCTGCCCAGTGGAGAAGACGTGCTGGGCAGAAGGTCAATAGGGCAGTCATATTGGCAATGAGGAGGCAAGGTCTCAGCTTGCTTCTCATAGAAGACGTCTGCAAATTCTTGATATGGTGCGGGAAGGCCCGCTACAGGCTTAGACGGTACTGGAGGAGAAGCGGAAAGCACCAGGCGAGGTGCCACCAGACAGCGAGACCAACATTCTGGCCCCCAACGCAAGACTTCTCCCGTCTGCCAGTTGAGCACGGGATCATGGCGCTGCAGCCACGGGAGACCCAGAAGAATGGACGAGGAAGAATGGGGTAACACATAAAATGCAAGTCTCTCCTTATGCAGTGCCCCCACTTGAAGGAACAGAGGCTCAGTACGGAACCGGACTGGATCGCTGAGGATCTCCCCACTGACAGAGGAGATGACTAGGGGACTCTCCAGGCGGACCACAGGGAGGTTATGCTGGGACACCAGCGCAGCATCCAAGAAATTTCCAGCCGACCCAGAGGCTTGAAACCGGATACCTGACCCAGTGCTGACTACAATGGGTATTGTCAAACGAGGAGAGGCCTTGCTCTCACCTAGAGACGTCTCTCCCATGTATCCTAGGTGTGTGCGCTTCCCGGACGCTGAGGATGAAGTGGGCAGGATCTGCGGAAATGTTCAGGGCTGGCACAATAGAGACAAAGGTTCTCCTCACGTCTTCGGGATAGTTCCTGAGAGGACAGGTGGGCTCTATCCACTTGCATGGCCTCCTCGGCAGCAGGCAGGGAGGGCAATTGTGGCGGCCTTTGAAATACCGGAGCTAGACGAGGGAGACGACGAGTTCTAGTTGGTTCTCGTTCCTGGCGGAGCTCTTCCTGACGTTCAGAGAAACGGATGTCGATCCGAGTGGCCAGGGAGATAAGAAGACGGGAGGTCACGGGCAGACAGGGCATCCTTGACCCGGCTGGAGAGGCACTTCTTGAAGGTGGCGGCCAATGCCGCTTCATTCCACGACAACTCCGCGGCCAAAGTGCGGAACTGCACTGCATATTTGCCTACAGAAGAGTCCCCTGGGCACAAATTCACATGGTGGTCTCAGCTGAAGAAGCCCGGGCAGGTTCCTCGAAAACGCTACGGAATTCAATGAGGAATGTGGCAAGGTTGGCTGTGACCTGGTCGTCCCTGTCCCAGAGGGGGGTAGCCCAGGCCAGGGCTTTCCCGGAGAGAAGGCTGACCACAAAAGCTACCTTTGACCTTTCGGTAGGAAACTGACTACCCATCAGTTCGATATGCAGAGAGCACTGGGTGATAAAGCCCCTGCAAGTTCTTCGTGTCCCCATCAAATTTTGACGGCATGGATAGATGAAGTCTTGGACCAGTGGACGATGCGGTTGTGGTGGGTGCTGCGGGTACTGGTTGCTGCTGCTGAGCGGCTAGGAGTTGCTGCATCATGATGGAGATCTGGTCGAGCTGCTGGGCGATTTGCTGTGACTGCTGAGCCATGATGGTGGTAAGGTAAGCGACGCTCGGCAGTGATATCTTTGCAGGATCCATGGCCGGATCTTACTGTCACAGGCAGAAGTAGTGGATCACTGGGCCACCGCAAGCGATGGTATAAGCCACACCAGGGAGTGGAATCTAAGCAGGTCCCGGTATTCACCAGAGCCCACCGCAAAGCGGGATGGACTTGCTGCGGCGGGAGTCTACCAGGTCGCTACCCCTGACGTGACTTGCTTGCGGTGGCAGCCAAGGTTTAGCGTGGTACAGAATCGTAAGATGAGACGTAGTCGGGGACAGACAGTAAGGTCTGGACAGGCGGCAATAGTTTGTGGTCGAGGGACATAGGCAAGAAGGTATGGTACACGGTATGACGGAAGACTCAGGAACGCTTTCTCAATAGACTAAATGGCACTAAAGATCCGGCAAACATGTCAGGAAGGGGCAGGCTTAAATAGGGGCAGTGACCGGCAATACCCAATTACCGGTGCGTTGGCCCTTTAAATTTAACATAGCCGGCGCGTGTGTGCCGGGAGACAGGAGCTTCGGCAGGAGCGCGGCCGGGTAAGTAGGCAGGGACCTGGCTGGCTGAGCGAGCGCGCCTGCTGCCCGACATGTGGGTCACGGCACCGCTCGCCGAATGAGGGTCGCAGGGGCACCCGTGACACTGAGCAAAGGGTCTGAATTCTTTTGACCATGTGATATTTCAGTTTTTCTTGTTTAATAAATTTGCAAAAATATCTACATTTTTTTTTTCTTTCAAGATGGGGTGCAGAGTGTACAATTAAAAGAGCAAAAAAAATTAACTTTTTGGATCTTACCAAATGGCTGCAATGAAAGAGTGAAAAAATTAAAGGGGTCTGAATACTTTCCGTACCCACTGTATGCAACCAATTCAACCTTCTGAACGTATGCTAGTTAAAAGCTGGGTGCAGGTGAAAGTGTGGATCTAACTACACTGGGTACGCTATAATTTATGAGGCAAAAGACTTTCAGCATTACAGTTGTAACATTTAAATAGTGATCTGAAATACAACTCCATTATGGGAAAAGATTTAAAAGGTTGTTCAAATCCTAACAAAACATTTGTCTCTGTAAATGTTCAGCTTAGACCAGCTATCCAGATATTTATATTGGTCTAATTGTAGACTCAAATTGTATGGGTAAGACAGTCATTAAAGAGTTTTGTGGCTTGGAAAACATGTTATCAAATACCCTATTAGGGCATACTCTCTGTTCATCCTACTAATACTGAATGATCCTGGTAATATACCATTTTCTACATTACTAAAATGTCAGTCCCCAGGAAATAATTTGGGAGAGAAAAATTAACTATTATGTTTTTTACAGTGTGCATGGAACTTCTGTCTCTCGTATAACCCATACCATACTATGCAAGTGGCACCAGAAATTTGAAGCTTGTTGCCATATGAAGCTTGTTTATGTTTCTCTCTGAAAATCATCTACGACCCATTTAAAGTGTACACAAAGTGAATTTTGGACCAGATCATGCAAGCTTTCTAATATTTTGCATGTTCATCTCTTAAAAAAAGGTATTTCCCACAATTTCGATTTGTCCAAATGGTTAGTCGTATATAAGAATATCTTATAACCACATCTTTTAGGGCAGTCTACACGGCATGCTTTTTTGGACGTTTTTTCCGACAGTTTGCAGATTTAGAAACTTCTGAAATTTCTGAAAACCAACAAGCAACCATTCCCATAGACTTTAATAGAAAATCCATGTAGCAGTCCACACTGAATAGATTTTCTGCCGGTTTTTGAGGCCACCGGCGTTCCGAAAAACTTAGAACATGTTCATTCTTCTGCTCAGTTTCTGCACCGAAAGTTATCATGGAAGAGAATGGCAACTGAGCAGAAAGTTAGTGAACGTTTTTTGTCCAGGTTTTTTGGTAGTTATATATATTGTAAGACTCACACTCGTCCAGCCGCCATCTTGGACAGTCTTAGGGGGTCTTTAGCTCAGGGATCGCCGTTTGAGTTAAACGGATTGGCACTCCGGTATATAGCACTCCGACACCAGGCGTCCATTTTATACTGGCCGCAGCCAGCTTTATTCATGCTCCGGATAAAGCATACAGCAAACAAACATAAATCATAAACGGAAAACCTCAGGCCGGCTGGCCACTAACTACACACATGTAGTCCCTGTCTATCCGTGGCCCCAGCCTATCGCCGAGTACCACAACACTCTCTTACCCAGTGTCCTGCTGGGTTCTGGCTTCTCCTCAGCCTCTGGGGGCCAGAGCCTCTGTCTCTAGCTCCTCTGCTACTCCACACTCTGGTAGCAGACCACGCCCCCTGATCTCCTGTAGTTGGAGGCCTTTAATAGGTGCTACAGATGCACCCAATGCCTGGGCTGAAACCAGAAGACCTGGAACGTGGGAACAACCACCCAACCATCTGCAGTTGTTCCGGGAAGGCCAGCCCTTAATGGCTGAATATTAGCCATGCTAGGTATAAGGGTCAGCAACCTAATGCTGCTGACCGACAATACCTGGCTTCCCCCACCGAGACCAGGCTCTCGGTGGCACATACGCCCCCTAGTGGCAGAACCATGCGACCACCTAAGGTCGCTCCATGACAATCTATATATATATTGTAAGGTGGCAACAGCAGGAAGGGTGTACAACGGAGTGTACATCCCGGCCAGGGTCCTGGCATGCACCTTTCGATGTCCAGACACACCCCCCCCCAAGGAAGGAGCCTTGGGGAAAAAAGGCCAAAGTTCAATAGGTGCCCCACAGTTAGCTTCCACATTGTTTAACAGTTTAATGTGTTAGTATGGCTTCAGCCTTTTCCCCTTGGTGGCCTTTAAATTGGGGGTGGCATAGAGCGGGGTGGGTGCTCACCCCCCCATGGTTTTCCCCCCTTGGGATTTCCCGGGAAATATATAATACGGGTTAACTGACAAAGGGGTTTACAACCCCCAGGCTACCTCCAGTCGGGAGAGGAGACACTGGGGAACCCAAAGGGGACTGCTCCCCCTTGATTTTGTGCTGTAACTTACAAAGGTTTGTAAGTTTACTTGTTAGTTAGACCCCGACGGGTTTCTTTGTTTTGTTTTAATTTTTTTGCATGTTTGCACTTTTTTTGTTTGCTGTTTCAAAAAAAAAAAGAGCCCCGTTTTTTTTGCCCCTGGAACCCTCTTTTGCCCTCTGCCTGAAAACACAGGTCACATCCCAGAGCCCCAAAACACATAGGGTGGAGGACGCAATGGGCAAAATAAGGCATACTCCCCTTTGGAGAGAGAAAAAATGAGAGAAAAAGTATTCCTGGTGAAAGCACTCCCCACACAGTAGCGAGTCATGTAAAATGGACGAGTTGGTGAACAGCTAATTAAAGCCAACGCAAACCTCCAGTAGGGCGGCCAAGCAGAAAGGCAGGGGAAACCATCCGGCGAAAGTAGGTAATCGCCTCAATCGAGACCCCCCAAGCATGTAAAGGGAGCAACACAGGTAAATCAATGCTGCAGCAACAGTTTAAGGCCTTGGCTTTGGGGCCCCGGGAGGGCCAAAAGTGCACTTTTTCACACCCCGCCAGGGGGTTAAAAAGTTTTCCTGTGCAAGATTCGCGGATGACGACATCAAGGCTTACCGGGGACCTTTGAACGGATAGCAAAAGGGGTGAGCACTCCCGGTGGACCGGGGGCGGATATCCTGGACCCCTTTTCGTAACGGGCAAACCCCGCAGAAGGCCTATTTTGACCTGCGTGTCCAAGAGCCAAGGGACTACACCAAACTGGGGGGGGGAGATCCTGGCCCAACGGGGGCATCCGGGCCGAAAAGGCCCAGAGATACAAGCTGGGAGTTTACCTCCAAGCCTCCCCAGTCACAGATGTACGACCGTTCCACTTTACCAAAAAGGGGCTACACGAGCTCACACACCTCCCAGGTGGCAGCGGGTGGTCTGTGACCGTTTTTGTGGGGGCTCTTCCATCAACTCCAGGGGTGGCGGGGGGGTACCCCGCCCCCAAAAGCATGGACGAACACGCTACAGAGGATTTTTCCTGCAAGCCTACAACCCCGGGGGAATCCGCAGCTTCCACCCGCGGTAAGACTGCTCCTGCCCAAAAAGGGGGGGTCACGGTTATATAAAGGGGGGGAAAGGGGGGCCCACCCCCCCAAAACGGGACCCGCCAAAGGGCCCCTTGGGCACCGCCAAGCTGCTGGGGGTCCAAGGACGGGGACTGGGCGGAAACGTTGCCCGGGTAGGGGGAACCCATGGAATGTGGGTTGGGAGGCACCTCCTGGTTTTTCCCGGCCGTCGTATTCCCCCCTGGGTTTCTGCGGGGAAGGACCGCGAAGGGGCCTGTTACCGTTAACAGACATTTGGTGCAGGGGGATTCCTGGACTCGGGGGGCTTGTGACCCTTTTGGGAACCCGACTTGTGAGCCAAAACCAAACTCTCACGCCGGTAGGGGTAGTTTGTATCCATGGGGACACCCGGGATACCCCACTGCCAGGTGGGAATAGAGACTGCCTGTGGGGTCCCCAACAGAGGGGGGCCCTTGTGACCAGTTTACCTACACCAGTTTTTTGGCTGAGACTTTTTCCCCCTGTTTTGGGATTGTTGGGGAAAAAAAACTCGAAAATGTTTATGATGTACCTCCCTTTAAAAAATGTTGTCAAACAAGGGAAAAAATTGAACCCTTTCCCCTTTTCCCTAATTGGTCCCGGCTGGAACCCAGAGGAGACCCCCCCTGGTTAGAAATCCCTTCTTGCCATCTCGAGAGGGAATTTTGGCACAGAGCAAGTGAGGAGCCTAACCCGGGGAACGTTGGGGAAAAACGTAAAGGTCATTTAGGGAGACCAAAAAGGGAAACCCGGGAGGATTGTCTACCCCCCCTTCGCCTACGGATAATTTATTGTACTGGTGAAAAAACACCAAAAAGGTGGTAGCAGTTTGGGGTACCCCGGACGCATGTCCGTATGGGCTTAGAATAGCACATTTCCCCTTGTTGGGGGACACTTGGGGCGGAGAAAACTAGGGAAGGGTGGGCGGAATTTCTACGGCCCACCTAAAGGCAGTGGAAGATTTTTGTCAGTCGTGCCCGGATGTCAGGTCCACGACTGGGATTTCCCATCTGGTAAAGGTGCAAAAAAGTTTTAACTGATTGGGGGGCCGGGCTAATGCCCCAAACCCAAAATGTGCGAAGGGGGAGAGGGAGCCGTTCCTCGGCCTACAACATCGGCCCAGAGGTCATAAAACCCCCGGTAACAAGCTCGAAGCCATTTCAATTGGGCCCCAAACCCGTGTCAAAGAAACAGGTTAGAGCCTTTCCCTTGGGGGTTGCAGGGTATTACGGGGTTTGTGCCAGGGTTTTCAAAATAGCTGCCCCCTCACGACCTCACCAAGGGAGCAAAAACCCCATAGTAAAGTGGAACCCGGAGGTGAACAACCTTCTGAAACAAGGGGTGCTCTGTAAGAGCCCGTACGGACCCCTGATTTCAGAAGGGAATTCTATAAGACAGATGCCTCAGAGTGGGTTTAGGGGCAGTCCTGCCCAAAGGGTTTAAAGGGGAATACACCCCCTCGGTCCTCAGCCGGAAGCTGTCGGGAGCAGAAAAGAACTACCGATTGTAGAGAGGGATTCGGCTCTGAAATGGGGAATCGAGTGCTGAGGTACTATCAGTGGGGGGGCAATTTTTGGGTGATCACTGATCACTCCCCATTGAAAGGGGTGGCCCCCAAAAAAAAGGGAAAATGCCAGGGTAACCCGGTGGTTTCCGGCTCTGCAGGACTTCAAATTTTGTGTTGAACACCGTCCTGAGTCCCAGCAACAAAAGCAGATGCGTTGACTAGAGTACACAGTTTTTTGGGGACAAGGGGTCTGCCCCAAGGGGCTGACAGAAGGGGGGGGGGGGATATGTAAGGTGGCAACGCAGGGAAGGGTGGACAAAAGGGTGTACATCCCGGGCCCGGGTCCTGGGAGCCCCCTTTTGATGTCCAGCACAACCCCTAAGGAAGGAGCCTTGGGGGAATGAAAGGCCAAAGTTCAAAAGGTTTTCCACAGATAGACTGTCTACATATGTTTAACATGTTTAATGTTTAGTATGGCTTCCCGCCCTTTCCTGGGTTCGGGGCCTTTTATTGGGGTGAGCATAGAGCAGGGGGGTGCTCACCCCCATGGTTCCCCTCTGGGATTTCCCTGGGGAAAATATAAGCAGCAGTAAGCGACTAAGGGGGGTTAAACTCCCAGGCTCCCCCCCATCTGGAAGGAGACAGACGGGGGAACCCCGGGCTGCTACCGATTTTGTGCGTAACTTACAAAAGGTTTAGTAAGTTTACTCTTTTATTAAGCCCCGGGGGCAGGCTTTTGGTTTTTTTTATTTTGATGCTTGCACTTTTTTTTGGGTTTTTCGCTTCAAAAAAAAACAGAGGCCCGTATTTTTGCACCGGAACCGTCTCTTCTCTGCCTGAAAACCGTGTGTCCCCCGATCCCAGGGGCCCTAAAGCCCCAAAAAAAAAAAAAAATATTAATTTTAGTTTAAAACAAATAAACCTCACCCCGTTTAGGCAATTAGATCACCGATTATTTACACTTACAAAATTCCAGAAAAATGAGGAGAGAATTTAAGGCTTATTATTATTTTCTGCAAAGTCAAAAGTTTACAAAATTTCTTGAGTCTTCGTTTGGAACCTTACATAGTTCACACAAAGTTGGTAGGAATTTTAGCCCATTCCCTCCGACAGAACTGGTAAAACTGACCCATTTTTGAGGTTGCCTTGCTTGAACCCTGCCTTTTCAGCTTTGCCCATAAATTTTCAAATGGGGTTAAGATCAAAGGGTTTGTGGCCCTCCCAAAAAATTTTACTTGGTTATCCTTAAGTCAATTTGACCCGTTTGGCATACGCTTTGGGTCATTTTCAATTTGGAAGCCCCTTTCCACCCCAAGCTTTGACTTCCTGCTAATATCTTTAATGTTTTCTTTAGTATTTTTCCACATAGTTTCTTTCCTCTGAGCCATCTATTTTGTGAAGTGCAACAGTCCCCCCTCAGCAAAACAACCTCACAACATGATGCTGCCACCCCCTTGTTTCATAGTTGGGATGTTTTTTTATTAGGCTTCCAAGCTTCTCCCATTTTCCCCCATGTACCGCATCGCAGCAGCAATCCGACACACAAACTACGGACAAGTGTGTTAAGGTACAGTATGTTCACGTCAAGTTTTTCCAATGGGAAAAAGCGGATTGCCCAGTCAAATAAATGGGAGTTGGTTTGCAATAGGATTCAAATGTGGAATCTAATGTGTAATCCGCATCAAATTCCATGTTAAAATCCATCATGTAAACTTACCCTTCCAGCCTTTGACTTACACAGTCATATTGCTCTATTTGGGTGTGGAACATGAAGTGCTGAGAGCCTGGGATTTTACACAAGATGGAACCATTCAAAAGACACTTGCAATCACTATGTAATTTGGTGGGATTAAATCATGGTATCCTCAGTTATGCAAGTAGCATGTCCATCTACTGAGCTATGTTTTTGAAGGGCTTTATCCCTCACCCATCCTTTTTTGAGTTTTAAAAATATGCTGACAGACCCCCCACAAAATGTTTATAAAATTTAAAAAATGGTCTGTTTATTTCCTCCGAAAAGCACCAATTTTGTCCATATTCTGGTATTAACCTAATGGGAAAGAGCTGGAATACCAATCACAGCCTATGTACATAAGTATACCTACATTTAAGAAAAAAAGTAATATAACTTTTTTCTAATCTCATGCAAATTTTTTCAAAGTATAATCGATTTAAATTGTTATGTTAAACAAAAGAGCCTGGGCCCTCACAGTTAGGTTGCCATTCAATGAAGCAAATAGGTGGGAACTTTGTCACAAAACTGAACAGTAACAACTAACAAATCAATCAATGGAACCATCAGCGGACATTACTATTTGGACAACAAAATCTAACTGTAAGGCTAAATAGTCATAAACACATTAAAGACCTCTAAGATAATATGTCTGAAGTACAAGTAGGTGACATTTTATTTAGGACAACTACATAGGAAGGTCCCTTCAGGAAAAGAATTTGGCCACAAAATACTCAAAACTTTCAATGACACGCTAGCATTATTAGCAAAGTTTATAACTTGTTTAGACTTTCTGGCAAAAAGTCAGCTTAGAAGAACAGATGCTTACATGCAAGTCTCATGGGATCTAGTTAAGTATGGACTTGAAAAATGCTCAAAACGTGTTCAAAGTGACTGCATTTCTGCAAAATAAACATTGCTTCCACTCAATAGGAATGTTCTTGGACGCTGCTGTATACAGAGCTTCATAGTTTCATTTTTTTAAGGAAAAAGAAAGACTAGTTATGGCATTCACAAAACCTTCTTGTACACTGTTTGGGCAAATGATCAGAGAGTTGGTGGCTCACAACTTATTCATACACATGCCTTTTTATTCCATCGAGTATACCACTCTTTTCTCTCCCTCATCCTCGAAAGATATACTTTAACTCTATCCATATTATCCAAATTTCTTCTTCTCAATGTAATGACTATAGCCAGTAAGCTATGGCTATCCTTTTTTGTTTGTCCTAATCAAGTACTACTTTTTTCCTAGAATCAGTAACATGTCAATAGTGGTCCTCTGCTCTGTAGCTGACTGACTTATTTATATACTTATTTCAGGGTCTGTATGACTGTCATCTCAGAAGGAAGCCTCTTCTAAAGATAATGTACAAGAATGCTGCAAACAGTTTGCTGAAGACAAGGAGACTAAGGACATTTATTATGGAACCTTCCCCCGTTCTCTGATGGGACCAAGATAAACTTTTTGGGTTTTGATGGGTCAAGCGTGTGTGATGGCAACCAGTGGGAAGTACAAGACAAGATTGACTTTCCACAGTCAAGCATGGTGTTGGGGGTGTCCTGGGGTTTTGGGGACTACAGTTCATTGAGGGAACCCTGAATGCCAACATTACTGTGACAAACTAAAGCAAGGGGAGATCCCCTCCCTTCGGGCCCCAGGGCAAATTTTTCCCAAATAATAATGTACCAAAAATCACCTCCAAACGACCACTGCCTTGCTAAAGAAAATAGGGTAAAAGGGGAGGACTGGCCAAGCATGTCTCCAGACCCAAACCCTATTGAGCATTTGTGGGGCATCCTCAAACAGAAGGTGGAGGATCCTAAGGTGTTTAACATTCACAATCTCTATGATGTTGTCATGAAGAAGTGGAAGAAGATTCCAGTGGCAAATTGTGAAGCGCTAGTGAACTCCATGTCCAAGAGAGTTAAGGCAGTGCTGGAAAATCATAATGGCCACACAAAATATTAACACTTTGGGAACAATTTATCCATTTTACACTTATGTTGTTAGCGGTTTCGACATTGATGACTGTGTGTTATATTGAGTGTACATCGAATTTATACTGATATGCAAGCTGTACACTGACTACTTTACATTGTATCAAATTGTTATATCTTCAGTGTTGTCCCATGAAGAGATATAGTAAAATATTTACAAAATGTGAGGGGTCTACTCACTTTTGTGAGATACTGTACATTGCTCTTTTAATATTGCCCTGGTCAGGAGATAATAGATTTTATCTTTGACTGCACACATGTGTCTCTAGGTTACCGTCCATATCTCCATTAGATTGTTTACCTTTGATAAGCACTTACTTTCACTCCTTGAAGCTCCATAGCTTTGTTTATACAGATTATACACGCCAAATTTCATGCGCATAAAAAAGGTATAGAATGCGCTTGATTTATAAGCCCGCTATACAGCGGGTCATAAGTCAGGCACATTCCAGCACTCGGGCGATATTTCTGGATCAGGTATATTACTTTGAAAGTGCTCTACCTGTTCCAGCTGTAATGCGCCCAGAAATGCCATAGTGAAGCTACAAATATGTAGCTTCATACGGTTCTAGTGCGCCCCACCTTCCGCATACCCTCTCCACCGCCCGCAATAGACTGGCGCAATTCAAAGCGCCCACGGGCGCTTATGTATGCACCCCAGGAGTTGGCGTGTAGGAGATTTAAAAATGTATGAGCGGGGCTGTGCCTGATATCGGGCTGAAAAGACACCCGATATCAGGCGCAGCCCCGTTCATTCATGTCACCCTAAATCTCCTGCACTTGTTTCACTGTAATGCTCAGCTAGTTGTAGAGGAGTTTTATATGCTAATTGCTGCTATACAGCCACCCACAACCTCACCAGGTGAGTCTGATGTGGCCTGTGACTCTGTGAAACAGCATGGTGAGAAAACCCCTTTTAATAGTTTCTTCCAGATTTCAACATTTGTGAGTAGGAATGTAAATTATATAACTCAACAATGCTACTCAACTCAAAATATAGAAATGAGTTATGAAGGATAAGCACAGCTCAGTGCAGAATAGGCCATGACATTTGTTTAATTTCTAAGATATATGCCACCTAGTAGTCTACCCAGTGGTGGTTACTGTGTATGGATCAGTGTGGCTTATGTTGTATCTTTAGACATTTCTATCTTTTTATGTCAACTATTGACTGGTTATTTTTGCATTGAAAAAACATGCAATCGTTTTACAACAAAGCATAGGCACAAACATAATAGTAAATCTGCCTGGATGTCTCCAAAAATTACTTCTGCTCAATAAAGACGCTTGGATTTAAACTATTAAATCTCTAGCAAAATAACAAATAAACCATATGATTGACATTTCCAGATATGTACTTATAGTCATTAGTCAATCTAATCCTACTTTTCCCTACATATGTATTATAAAATCAAAACAAAAGCTGGTGAAAGCTTGGGGGAAGCATCAGGAAATAGAAGATACACTTCCTTCCTAATCTCCTTAGCCACTGCTTAAGTAACAGATAAATCTAAGCTCAAGAGAATTTGAAAATCTCTCAAATTTGTTTTTGTTTGGTTAATAGTGAAATTCTCCTTTTAGGAACCTTAAAACTGTCCATTTCATATTCCTTTTTGTTCTGATTTAGCTATATCCTAACATGTCATACAAGGAGGAGTTGCATGAGAAGCAATGCTCTTGATTTTGCAGAACACAGTGTTCAGATGGTTCCTGTCTGAATCACCAGAACTATGGTTAAGATGTCACGACTTACTGCTTCTTACATAAATATACTATGCAAATCTATTAGCTTTGGTCAGTATACTTTCTATTACGCTGAAGCTGTTCTGGTTAATCTAGAGAAGAGTGAAGAAATCTCTGATACTCATTATGGCACCTGGCATGTTCTGTTTATTTATGTGTAATAAACAGCTTCTGGATCCAACATCTCATTTATTCTAAAGTACATCTTCAGCATTGTGGATGACCACTTACTACCAACAAGAATATTTAATATATACAGTTGAAACCAAACGTTTACATAGACTGTGAAAAGACACATATGTATGTTTTTCTCACTATCTGACAGGAAATCAGAATAAACCATACCTGTTTTAGGTCAATTAGGAACCAAAATTATATATATTTGGCAAATGCCAGAATAATGAGAGAGAGAATTTTTGAAGGCATTTTTATTACTTTCTGCAAAGTCAAATGTTTAAATACACTAGGATTACTATGCCTTTAAACAATTTAGGACAGCCCATATGATGATGTAATGTCTTATTGGCAACATTTGACTTAATTAGAAACTTTGACTTACTTAGAGACTTATGGATGTATTTTAAAGCACATCAGAAACACATTACTTCTTTGTATAACTTCATGGGAAAGTCTAAAAAAATCAGCCAAGATATCAGGAAGAGAATTGTGGACTTACACAAGTCTGGATTATTCTTGAGTGCAATTTCCAGATACCTGAGGTGCCTGTTCATCTTACAAACAATTAAAGCAAGTACAACAAGATAGGAATGTCCAGCCATCATACCACTCAGGAAGGGAGATGGGTTCCTGTGTCTCAGGAAAATGAACATGCTTTGTGCGATATGTGCATATCAACCAAAAACAAAAGCAAAGACCCTTGTAAAGATGCTGGCGGAAGCTGGTAATATTGATGTCAATATCCACAGTGAAATGAGTACTGTATCATAAATGGATCTGAAAGGCAGTCTGCAGGAGAAGCCATTACTCAAAAGAAAATATAAAGCCAGATTAATGTTTGCAAAATCCACACAGGAACAAAGGCAACATTTCGGGAAAACATGTTTCCTGTGGTTTGACGATGCTATATTTGAAATGTTGGCCAGATGATCAATCATTACGTTTGGAGAAAAGAGGAGAAGCTTGGAAGCCTAAGAACACCATCCCAACTGTGAAACACAGGGGTGGCAGCATAATGTTGTGGGTTTGTTTTGCTGCAGGATGGTCTGCTGCACTTCACAAAATAGATATCATCATGACTAAAGAGGATTATGTGGCAATACTAAAGCAACATCTCAGGACATCTGCCAGGAAATTAAAGCTTGGGTGGAAATTGCTCTTCCAAAAGGACAGTGTCCTGAACTATACTGCCAAACTGGTTACAGAGTGGCATAAACATAACCAAATAAATTTTGGAGTGGCCATAACAAAGCTCTGATCTCAAGCCTATCAAAAAATTATGGGCAAAGCTTAAAAGGCAGTTGTGAGCAAAATGACCTACAAACATGACTCAGTTGTGTCAGGAGGAAAAAATTCCTACTAACTATTGTGAGAAGCTTGTGGAAGGATATCCAAAACTTTGACCCAAACCCTAAACCTACAGATGTGGACCCCATCTATAGCCTACCTATCTAGCTACCTGGGGCCCATCTATAACCTGCCTAGATACCTGTGGCCCACCTACTGCCTACCTATCTACATGGGACCTAGCAACAGCCTATTTAGCTACCTGAGGCTAACTTACAGCATATCTACCTACCTGGTGGGCTGCCTACCTAACTGGGGCCTAACTACTGCCTACCTAGGGCCAATCCAACTACTTACCTGTAGCCTACTTACCTAACCGGGACCTGTCTGCCTAACTACTGCCTACCTACCTAGGACTAATCTACGCACCTACCTGTGGTTCACCTAAATGAGGCCAATGTACTGCCTACCTAACTGGGGTATATGAACTGCCTACCTTCCTACTGCCTAACGACTGTCTACCTACCTACCTGTAGCCCACCTACCTGAGGCCTATGTACTGCCTACCTTCTTATGGCCCAACTACTGCCTACCTACCTAATTGGAGCTACAAATTACCTACTAGGGTCTACCACCTAGTCGAATGGAAGTCTTACCTTACCTGGGTAATATGATTCTGAGGGTTACAGGCCATAGCTGTAACGCACTCTCCTTTGTTCCTCTCCTCCCCCCTAGGAGACTGGGCCTCTAAGCTATGGCCTTTACCTGTGATTCCACCCCTGTGAAGTTTATAATGAAGTGGGAACAGTGAGGGAGGTGCTGGAAAAGTGAGAATTTTAATATATCTGTGTCCAAATCTGCAGGAATGAGTGGTGTCCGGGAGAAGTCAACATGGCGGTCTGGACCAGATATAGAAAAAATGAAAAGTCTCGACTCAGTAGAGAATTGTCTCCTGGTGGAGTCACAAGATATAAACTGCACTGTAATCAAACTATATGTCTGCCGGCCTGTTCGTACATGTTGTTACCACTATATGGTCACTGTATGATTGTTAGTTTTACAGTCTGTAGGGCAACCTGTGTGCACTGGTAGCTACCACTGTATGGAGGTAATATACAGTCTGTAGGGCACCTGTGTACACTGGTATATACCACTAAATGGTCACTATATGGTGGTAATATTGGTCTTTGTACACTGATCATTATTCAGTGATATTGTAGTGGTATTTTTCAGTCACTATGTGGTGGTAATTTATGGACGTGTTCTGGTTGGATAATTGGGTCCTTATGTAGTATCATTATAGGTAATTTTCATGTTATAGTGGGATTTGTTTGGTAGCAGTATGATGGTGATATGTATGGTGAGGTATTCACTCCTTGTATTGTCTAGTAATTGCATGACTTATTAAGAGGTCCCAGTAAATGCTCGTGGTCAGGGGGCAGTAGGTGGGCCCCATCCAAAAGTTTGCTGTGGGGCCCAGGCTTTTCTAGTTATGTCCCTGCAGTTGGGAACATCACCTCGAGCAGGCAGTACGGTGAGCTGACTATTTATTGATGAACCATGTGATATAATTTTATAGGTTAACTGTTTTTTTTAATTCTGTAGAAAAAATAAAGAAAAAATGTTATGCACTCACCTTAAGGGCTTGTGCACACGACGTTTTTCATCCTTTTTACGGATCCGTTTTTTGAGGGGTGAAAAGCGCATCCGGAAAGCGGATTTGAAAAACGCAACAGTTGATACTTTATTTGGATCTGTATTGTATGCTTTTTGAGTTGCATTTTATGGATCCGCTTTCTGGATACGTATTCAGAGAGGGGGGACAAAAAAATCTCTCTCTCCTCTCTCTCCTTCCGCCATTCATGTTCTCCTGCAGCCGCTGATCCCGCGATGCAGACCCGCCATTCATGTTCTCCTGCAGCCGCTGATCCCGCGATGCAGACCCGCCATTCATTTTGTCCTGCAGCCGCCGATCCCGCGATGCAGACCTGCTATTCATGTTCTCCTGCAAACCGATCCCACGATGCAGACCCGCCATTCATGTTCTCCTGCAGCCGCCGATCCTGCGATGCAGACCCGCCATTCATGTTCTCCTCCAGCCGCTGATCCTGCGATGCAGACCCGCCATTCATGTTCTCCTGCAGCCGACGATCCCGCGATGCAGACCCGCCATTCATGTTCTCCTGCAAACCGATCCCACGATGCAGACCCGCCATTCATGTTCTCCTGCAGCCGCCGATCCCCCTGCAGCCGTCGATCCCGCGATGCAGACCCGCTCACCTCCGATCCCCCTGCAGCCGCCGATAACGCGATTCAGACCCGCTCACCTCCGATCCCCCTGCAGCCGCCGATCCCGCGATGCAGCCCCGCTCACCTCCGATCCCGTCCAGCCGCCCACTGCGCTTTTCGGATCCACTTTCAGGAAGCAAAACACCGCCAATACGTACCCAGAGTGTGGAGCGCTTTTGGACAGATGCCAAAAGCGCACTCCATTATCTCCTATGGGCTTTCACTTGCGTAGAACGCAAGAAGAATTGACTTGTCAATTCTTAAAGCGGATCCGAAAATCGCAGTGCAGGAGAGCTCTCAAAAGCGCATTGCCGATATCCCGTGAGAACGGCGATGCGCTTTTACCATTGAACGCAATGTTAATCACACTGACAATTGTTAGATCCGTTTTGCGGATCCCTAAAACAGATCACAAAAGCATTGTGTGAACAAGCCCTAAGTCAGTGTCTTGATCCGTTTGGACATTTGATTACATGGATACCTGGTGCATAGAAGCTGCAGGGCAACAGCATTCGTAAATATTCAAATCCAAGAAAATACAGCACTGTGCAGTAAAATAGAGTAATTTTATTTAGAATCCATTAAAAATATGTGGAAGCTGGTCTATACTGAAAATAGCACGGTTTGTCTTTGTTCACAAATCGATGTATGTTTTCAAAACCCATTAAAAACCATGACACGTCATACTCAAACAAAATGTGGACTGAAACTCAGTATTGAAATAATGAAAAAAAAACGGATTGGAAAATGACTAACTACATTGAAACAAAACTATTGAGAGCATAGCAAGGACACATCTGTCTGAAATGCGTAAACATGTTTGCCATATTATTTTCTACAGGACTATCTTTACAAATTTTTGATGGCTTCTATTTACGTTAATAGATTTTACTGCAGAGGGCTGGATTTTCATGGATTTGAATGTCTCTTTAATTAAGCTACATGTTTTGCTAAGAGACTGCTCAAATATATCACAAGCCATGGTAAACTGCTGACTGGCTGTGAGGATGTGTTGCTATGAGTGCTCTGAAATGAGATGGAGAGCTGCAGTGGGAGGTGCACAGTGTCAGATTGGGGTGTCTAGGGCTCAAACTACTGAACTTTGCTGTCCTGATTCTGCTACTTGTGCCATGCTCGCCCAGTCTCATGTCAACTGATACAGACCAGTGTGATGTCATCATCATGCCAGCACGTAATCAATATGGGGAGCTGGGGCTTCAGAGACTCCCTCATCTAATTGCTGCAGGACAGCAAGTGGTAAATATAAAATGAAAATATACCCCCCCCACTCGGATGATACATTATATATACAAAAATGGCCATAACGCAAAGTTCTATGTATGAAACCACTAAATAATAGTCATACTTTTAAAAAATAACACTGCTGCAAAAAACAAGAATCCCAAGGCCAATATTACCACACAATGACTACATGTCATCACCACATATTGACTGAATGATACTACAACCCCATGACCACATATCAACACCATACAGTGACTGAATAATAACACCATACCATGACCACATATCATCACCACATAGTGACTAATACCATCACATATTGGTTTGAGCATCGGCTTGAGTTGGAAAAAAAGAATGAAAAGTGGACAGTAGAAAATGAGTGATTTGGAACGATGAGATGAAAGTCAATAGATTAGGCTCTTATGGGTGCAAATGGGTCTGGGAGAATCAAGGGAAAATGGGGCATACTGTTAGAGAAATTGAAGGAACTGTCAAATTTGGTGGAGGAAGCCTGATTATATGGGGTTGTTTCACAGCCAAGGGTACTTGACCAGGAATGATGGTGGTCTCAATGTTGAGCTATATGTCAGTATCCTACAAGATGAGTTACTACATATGCTCAAGTACTATGGGTATGACAAGGACGACATAGGGCAACATGTACCATTAGGGCTGTACCATTTTTGGGTGTATTTTGGACCAAGAAACTGTTGACACCGTATTCTCTATACAACAAAACTAGGCGCATTTGAGGCTTGACTGCACATGCTCAGACATCACCTCTCCTCTCAGGCAGCTACTATCAGTCTCTTATGTGCTTAGTAATCACTGCTGAGTAAATGTTCTACCCCAGGTGCTGTCCTTCTACTCCTGTCTACTGTACTCCTTAGTAATTAGTCAAACAGTGTAAATAAATAAAAGGAAAAAAGAACCCTCATTCAGGTATGTGCATTGAGAATAAAAAACATTCACATGCCACTAGCAACTTGTTTTAAAACATTTAGCCATACCATTGCTGTGGTGGGCTCACATTGTTTCTGTAGAGCATCCATTTCAGCCCTTTCGCGTGCTGCTTTGGCTTCTACTTCTGCTGCTTTCGCTTCTATTTCCACCTTTTCTTGTGCTGCTTTGGCTTCCATTTCGACCTTCTTTTGTGCTAAGGTGGCTTGTATTTTGGTAGCTTCTGTCTCTAGACGAGCAATGATAACCTGCTGGTTGAACATGGAGTATTTTGAACATCGTGACTTAATTGATCGTTTTGAATGCCTGGTGGCAGCGATGTTTCCAGTTATGGTAAAATTCTTGCCACTGTTTTAGACTTAATGTTACAAATTAAAATGTCTCTTTCCAAATTAAGATGAGCAAATCTTTGTAATTCTTCTAGAGAGTCCTGAGTATTAAGTTTATTCAGAATGCTGTCATGTTCCTGGCCTTATACTGTACAGAGTCATCTTAGAGCTTTCTCTTGTGGTGACATATCACAAGCTGGCTGTGAGATGGTGGACATATGGCTCAGTATGTTTTGCCATAAATTTAAGATATTGACAGAAAGTTCATGATTACTACCTTCAAGATTCTCTTTAACTTTCACTGTAGGTTCAGTAAAGCATTTGGGCTCACAACTTCTTTTTAAGGTTGTAGATTTTATTCATCTTGCACAGGCTGTGTAGTGTTTCCTTAAAGGGGTTGTCTCACTACAAGGATTGTTTTTTATGTTAAAGATCTTGCAAAAATAAGTCACTTTGCAATATGTGTCCATTAAATGTATCCTACCTATTCTGAGATATCCCCTCTTTTATTGGACAGAAAGTTCAGGTCACTATACGCTACAGATTCCTTTACTTCCTGTAGCTCAGCAACAGCGATATGGCTCAAGACCTGGCTTTTAGAGTGTGGAGATCTTATCAAATCTTGCACAGGCTGTGTAGTGTTTCCTTAAGCCATAATATCCCACAGATGGATTAGATTTGGGTGATACTGCAGTGAGATTGTAGCTTGCTATAAGAATCTATGCTGGTGTGGTCTGTGCTGCAGCTGCTGCTATACAGACACAGATGATTTCTTCTGACACTGTAGGCAAGTGTGCTAATGTCTTGTATCACCAGAAGCTGTATATCTGGCTTACTAGCGCATCTGGCAGTTTTCATCAACCATCTTCTTATTTTTCTGACTCAATAACTACAGATGTAGCAGAACTAATAAGAACAGATATTGCTCATGGCACAGAGTGTTATCTCTACTTTCTCAATGCTTTTCAATGGCCTTTGTTTACAGATGAGAGCAGATAAAACAAAAAGCTGTGATATGACGGTCAAGCTAGACTCTGCTACATCTGTAGGCTGTACATGTGAGGCTCCCTGAGAGAACTCCTCAGAGTCCTTTTTGAACCTATACTTACACCAAGAAACCTTGTCAGTGTCAACTCAACTGAAGAGACACGTAAGAAGAATCCAGATGAGAGTTTATTTCAAGCTGAAATTCTTGTATTTATGCAAAGTACAGTAAGTAAAATGATGATTCTTTTGCCTGTTGAGCAGTCATCTTTACCCTAAAATGGCAGACACAAACCAACCAACTGACAAAAGGAGGCAGGAGATGACATCAGGGCCTGGCTACAGGCAGAAGAGTACTTGGGTAACAAGCAGAAGGTCATGGCTAGCGACATTCAATCATAAATGGGTCACAGACAGGAGGTCAGGACAGGCAGAGTTCACTCATAACAGGTAAGGGTCAATACTAGAAAGTATATGTAAAATAAGAGGATGTTGGTGGGGGGGAGGTATGGGGTATATTGCGGCGGCGGCCAACTCAGCCCGCTCGTTGTCTGTGGCAAGCACCCGTACCCCCAGGTTCCCCTGTACCAGCAGAGGGGGTGTATGGGGTGAACTTGCCATTGCCCGGAACAACTACCCTCACCTCCAGGTTCCCCTGGTATCCTCCATTCCTTTTTGTATTGCGGGGAGAGGTGCGGTGTGGGACTCTGTAGTGATGGGATGATGCGCCGGCATTAATAACAGCAGACGACACAAGTATTCTGGGGAACTTCAGGCTTTACTCACGGTACTTATCTTGTGGACGTTACATAGTTATGAAGCAAGGCACATGTCTCTTAAACACATTTTGGATCCTCTTTCTCAGGACACTTGGCGACTCTCTCAACCCCTTTCGGGTTTCAACTCAGTCCAGCCGTGCAAGGTGCTGGCACTGATGCTGACCCCCGTGCCAGCCCAACTGTGCAAGGTGCTGGCGCCTGGCGACACAGGACACACTTTGTCCACTATATGGGTCCCTAGACGTTTCCGGCAGTCTCCCAAACTGCCCACCTGTAATTCTGGGTTGTCTGACTCTCTTCAGGGTCCACTCTGTCTGGATCTGCACTTTCTCTGTGTCAGTACCTGCTCAATCTCAGGTATAGCAGTGAGTCAGGCTGCTCTCTTCTGCCTCGGCCTGCCCTGTCTATTAATCCTGGATAGACAGGGGTCCCCTTAACTTGCTTCTTTCAACTGGAACTATATACACCAAACATACTTATACTCCTAACTACTGAGGGGCTGACAACCTCCCTCCTATAACTGTCTGCCTGACCTCCAGCTCTGCCCCCTTCAACTCTCCTGATTGGCTGTCCGCCCTAAGGGCATGTTCACACGACGGATTTGGCCCCGGTTATGGCTGCGGGTTCCGACGCGGTTTCCGCTGCCAAATCCGCGCGTGTGAAGAACTCTCCTGTCAATTCTTGACAGGGAGTGCTCTGCACGGCGGCCGCGGTGTCGCTGCAGGTGGTGCGCGGCCGGGAGGCGGCTCGCGGCGCGGTTTGCCCCCGGCGATTAATTTTCCTGGGGGCAAACCCGCGGCGCAAGCCGCAACCCAAACCACGCCCCTCCCGCACCGAGACCATGCCCACTGCCCGTGCCTCAAACCTGTGTCGGGAGACGCGAGTTTGTGGCGAGGTCCGACGAGATTTTGGCCATGGCGAAACCCGTGGCCAAAACCTTCATGTGAACATGCCCTAACAGTCCCAACTGTCACTCTGACTCATACTTGCCAACCCCTCCCGATTTTGGTGGGTCACCCCTGCTAATGGGGGCCATGTCCTGCCCCCACCGCTTGGGTGGCTTAACCTCCTGCATCTGAAGAGATGCCGGAGGTTATCTGTGTAAAGAGGCATCAGGCAGCCTTGATGCTGCCCTAAAGCCTCTGTCCTGTTCCGCTGTCCGGCAATGCTCTCCTAGCTTCAGAAGAAGCTGTGAGAGCACCGTGGGGGAAGGGGGCCTGGCTTAGCAGGAGCCGCAAAGCTCTGTCCCCTTTCCCCAAGTAGCGTGTGAAGAACTAGGATGCCAGCAGGACAGTGAGTGCAAGGATGGCTGTGTGTGTGGTGAGGGGGGTGGCTGATTGCCTGTGAGGGGAGGGGTGTGTGTGCAGTGACTGAGTGCCTGTGAGGGAGGGGTGTGAAGTAGATTTTCTTATTTTATTTTTATTAGCTATAGGGGCACTGCCTGCCTAATGGGAGCATCTACCTGGCTAATGGGGGCATCTACCTGGCTAATGGGGGTATCTGCCTGGCTAATGGGGGACTCTGCCTGGATAAAGGGGGCATCTGCCTGGCTAATGGGGGCATCTGCCTGGCTAATGGGGGCTTCTACCTGGATAAAGGGGGCATCTGCCTGGCTAATGGGAGCATCTGCCTGGCTAACGGCGGCCTCTAGATGGATAAAGGGGGCATCTGCCTGGCTAAAGGGGGCTATCTGCCTGGCTAATGGGGTTATCTACCTGGATAAAGGGGGCCTCTACCTAGAGAAAGGGGGCCTCTGCCTGGCTAATGGAGGCATCTGCCTGGCTATCGGCAGCATCTATCTGGCTATTAGGGACATCTACCTGGATAAAGGGGGCATCTGCTTGGCTATTGTGGGCACTACTTGGCTATTGGGAGCACTACCTGGCTATTGGGAGCAGTACCTGGCTAATGGAGGCACTACCTGACTATTGGGGGAACTACCTGGCTGTAAGGGGCACACTACCTGGCTATTGGGGGCACTACCTAGCTAATGGAGGCACTACCTGGCCATTGGGGGAACTGCCTGGCTGTAAGGGGCACTATCTGGCTATTGGGGACAGCTACCTGGCTAGAAGGGAGCAGCAACCGGGCTAGAAGGGGGCATTAACCTGGCTACAGGAGGCTACTACCTGGCTACAGGGGGATACTACCTAGCTACAGGGTTCAAATAGGGCACCGGAATACCTACCTATTGGGGCACAGTTTGGCAGTATCTCCCAGCTCTCCTGGATGCTGAATAGACCATCCAACAGTCCAGGGAAGCTGGGTGACACCAAAACCCTAATTTAGCTTTCTTCCAGAGCCATTACACAGTTAGGTGGAGTAGAGTGTGGCTTTTCGAAGGGGGCGTGGCTCACATGCAAGTTGGGCATGGACATGCAAATTTTTGGTGCGACGCGCTATGCGCACCGCCCCTTAAGATCTCCTGCTTTCTTAGGCCTCGTTCACACGGCTTATTTCAGAACTTATTTCCATCGGATTGGCGATCATAAATACGTTCTGAAATCAGTTGAAAATCAGTTGCAAATAAGTGCCACTAAGTGTGGCACGTATTTGTAACTGATTTCCCGACGGATTCACTATCTCCAATCATTGTAGGTGGTGAATCCGTCAGTAAATAATTGACATTCAAATTGTTTTTCCGTCCGGATTGCCGTCGTCAATCCGCGGCGGCAATCCGGCACGGAACTACGCGTCGTGTGAACGACGAGCCGTATCTTCTATTGAAATCAATAGAAAATAGGCTGTTGCTTATTTCTGACTGATTTGCCGACGGATTGACGATCGTCAATCCGTCGGCAAATCCGCGGCGAAATAAGCCGTGTGAACGAGGCCTTACTTTCAAAAGTTGGCATGTATGCTCCGACTGACTCTCAACTGTCACCAACTGCAGCTTCCCCCTCAAGCTTGCCATCCTACTCCCTGGTTTCCCATGGCAACCCACTGCTGTCAACATCCCAACACAAGTATAAGGCTATGTTCACACGGCTTAAAATGGGACATAATTACACGCGTGATTACGTCCATAAAATACGTCCATAGTACGTTCGGTGCTGCTCCCGGAATTACGGACCGAAAAACGCTTCGGGGATGTAATTATTGCACGCGTATTGCACGCATATTTACGTCCGTAATTCAGTCGCGTATTTCTGTTAGGCAACCAATAAACACAGTAGTATTTTTCAAAGTGAACCATCAGCACCCATATTTTTTCTTTGAAGATATTAAGATATTGAAGATATTGAAGATCCTGCCAACTCCGGCTGTTGCTGTCTTCTCCACAAGGGGACTTCTGGTTCTGCCGCACACAGATCCTGCCAACTCCGGCTGTTGCTGTCTTCTCCACACCATTTTAAAAAATATATTCAATATACTGATGAATTTTTATAACAAAATTAAATTAATTTTGAAATAGTCGTTTGTTTAAAAACTGCTTAGCAGTAACGACACATTGCTAAATTTGACTTGTGCTGTGTGTATGTTCCCACGGCGTCTTTTGTCCGTGAGAATAAATGTTGTCATGTTTTCATAGCATATGGAATATGCATGTACATATTACTTTACCATATTTTCACATGGACCAAAGACGCCGTGGGAACATACCCACAGCACTAACCAAGTTCGTGATTTGTGGTGCAATGCAAATGTTAAAATATTATTTGCAATTATCATAACCTGAAAAAAACATAAATCAATTTACAATTTAAAAACATGCTGCAGTATATTTGTTTTACTTTTTTTTACATTTTTCAAACCCTATTGCATTACCAGCAGCATCAAGCAGATATATGCAAATTTAACTGCAGGTAATGAAATTTATATTTTGATGTTAGGGTACTAAAATTACATGCATTTTCACGTATAGAAAAAATTACATGCACATAAAAAAGTAGAGGTCCAATATGCTTGTTATTTACAAAAAAGTAATGACAAAGCAAACAACAAGCATATTGGCAGAATGCACAGTATAAAAAAATGACATCCACATTTCTAAAAAATCCTAAAGTAAATGACATGTCACTACTTAACATGCACATTACATACAGTTCATATTTAATTACATTAATTAAAAACATTTCATAACACTTTTATGTAATCACATTAGAGACATGTCACTTACTAAATAATTTATTAACATTAGAAATCTGCTTCTACATACATGTTCTACTACACATACAATTCAGCTAAATTGCAAACATAGCATGAAAATGTGGCCTGCTGCCTGCTAGCCCCCTCTCCCCTCCTCCATGCACAAAAGCTCAACATGGTATAATTGCGGGTGTACAGTACACCCTGCATTTGTGCCATGTGAACATAGCCACTGCATTAAAACTTACCTCCGATATGAGGGCACCCACATCTAGCCGCATGCGTTGGTATGGCGCAATTCCCCCGGGACATGCTGCTGGTCATTCTGCTGCTTGCCTCTATGTTCATTGACACTGGCTTAATTCTGAATATTATCTGCAAATAGTCCCTTCCCCAAAAATTGATTTCAAGACCAGACAGTCTTGGCTAGAGACTGTGAACTCTATTTGAGCCTCTGAACATATTGCAGCGTAAAATTACGCTGCAAATAACGCGTCACAAAAGTGTGGCACTGATTTTCATGACGTAAATACGTTCCCCATTATTTTCTATGGGGATAGAAGGCGTAATTATGTCGCAAATACGGCTCAATAAATTGACAGGGACTTGATTTTGTGATCGTAATTACGCTGTGAAAACGCAGCGTAATTACGACATGTAAATACGCCTCGTGTGAACAAGGAGACGTATTTTACATTGCAATCAATTGAATATCCCCATACCATTATTTTAGGCGTATTTAGGGACGTAATTACAGACGTAATCACGCGCGTAATTACGTCCCATTTTAAGCCGTGTGAACATAGCCTAAACCCCTTAAATGCAGGAGGTCAGGACAGGCAGAGTTCACTCATAACAGGTCAAGGATAGCTAAGGGTCAATACTAGAAAGTTTATATCATAAAAGTTGCTATCTTCACCTACCACGTACCCACACTCTGTCAAGGAATGCAGTGGGAGATGCTCTATAATAAAGGAGACTAATGACTGGTTCCAGGTAAAGCTGGTTGGTATGCACTGGCCCTTTAAATCAGGGCAGGAGGACACATGCCCTAGAGAGCATTCTGACCCAGGTATACAACATTAAGGAAGAACGATCACAATAAGGAAGTACATGGATGCACCTGCAAGCACCAACCGCTACGCAAGCCGTGACTCTGATCTGCTATTGGCTACTTCTTCAACCCACTTTCCTACCCTGTAAACTAAAAAAATAACACATTGGCTGCTATGTGCAATTTCTTCAGATATGTTCACACTTCCTATTGGAAAAATCTGATGTGCTATCAGCAGTAATACCTTCATTTTTTTTTTTTTTTTTTTACTTTAAGGAGGCAATTTTTGCCTCTAATTTGCATGGGGGTTAGCTTCATTTCAATGGAGCTAACTCAAGTCACTCCTACCACAGTGGAATCCGAAATCCATGTCTAATTTCGTACCTAAAATCCATGTGAACATAACTAAATCTAACTATTATTCTCATTTTTGCAAACAAAAATGAATAACTTTACACCAGGAGCCCAATTGGTTTAAAACAGATGGTGTAAGTTACAGATTGTGTGTAGTCTTTAATTTCTCTTGCCTGGTATTTTTTGGTAAAAAAGGTGCCAAAACCAAGCAGTGTAGACGATTACTAAGATGACCATCAGATGCTGAAGCCTTACCTGAGCAGAGTGTACCTCAACTGCAACATTTTCTTGGTCAGTTCTAAACTTTGGGCTACCATCTTAAGTCATCAGGGCTATATTTCAAAGTTCCCTAACATAATAAAATTTGTGTTATAGATAATTCCCCCAATTGAAATGTGTTGCATGTTTATTTTTAAGTATATTTGGTTATAAGTCAGTATTAAAGGGATGTTCTCACAATGCTGTTTCACAGAGCCTGCCCTTCACAGCCAGTTTCAGACTCCCACTTCTTGGTTAGGATGTGGGCAGGTCTAAAGCAGGTACTGGCATATCCGCTGTGCTATTCCTTTTAGAGCAGTGTTTCTCAACTCCAGTCCTCAAGACCCACCAACGGGTCATGTTTTCAGGATATCCCACAGAATGCACTGACAATAATGATATCACCTGTGCAATACTGAGGAAATCCTGAAAACATGACCTGTTGGTGGGTCGTGAGGACCGGAGTTGAGAAACACTGTTTTAGAGGGACATTAGTGCTGGAGGCTTCTGAACAATAATGCACAAGGCTACAGAGCTCTTAAGGGTCAAAACTTGTCAATAAATTTAAACAAGCTCTGTCCTGCAAATGGGAAACAGCAGGGTGCAACATTACCATCCCAGCCACTGCTGCTAAAGACTGTTAGAGCAGAGAGGGAAGCTAGTGTACAAAATCAGAAGATAAGATCTGCGTTAAATGTGAAGGGAAAGAAAATGTAAGCAGCAAAGTCTTTGGTCCTAGGCGTTATTAATCTATGTCTACATGGTTAAAGCTAATCATTAAAACAGGAAAATCTTTTCAATATCTGTTTAAAGAAATTCAAAATCTATGCCTGGGTTGATTAAAATTATGCAATTTTCTTATAATGATGACATGATTTACATTTTAACCACAGCCTTCCTGAATTAGTTCGGTGTGTGCAGCAGTATACAACCACTGAAGTGTAGTTAGTAGGTGTGCACCTATAAGTACTTGAAGGGGAATTTACTAAAGACAGACATCTTGCATGCCAGTGTTTTTGGTAAAAGTCTTTAGAGTAGAATGTGGCCTGTTAATACATTTTCTGCACCTGCTGAGGATGTATGCGTCAAAAATTGAAACATATTAGGCCGTGTTCACACGGCTTATTCCCGATGGATTTGTGCGCCGTATTGAGCTCACAAATCCGCCGTGAATAAGGGGCGGGACGGGGGCGTGGCCGGAGCGCGGGGGGGGCGCCTCTCCCCGGCCCCATAGACTTGCATTATCCACGGCGCGTATTGCGCCTGGATAATGTGCATGTCACTTTCTCCCCGCCCGGCGGATTCGCCGAGCGGGCAGGAGCGACGGAATCCACTGTTCTCTATGAGAGCAGTGGATTACTGTAATGACAGGGACGGATTGGCGCCGTACTGCAGTGCAAATCCGGCGCGGAGTACGGCGCCAATCCGTGCCCAAATAAGCCGTGTGAACGAGGCCTAACAGTTATTTCTGCCCCTATTTATTCCAGACTTCTGGGGTCAATGATAGTAAAGCTTACACTTATTCCCAGTACACTCCACTCACTTTTTTAAAAAGAAGAAAAAAAAATGGCAAGAATAGTAAAAAACATACAAAAAAATGTGCAGAAAACTGGCATACATGGGATAATAACCTTATTCGCTCTCTGTCTCCTTGACAGTATGACAGATCTGTCTAATTTGATGTCCAACTGAATTTATGTCCACTTCCATGCAAGATTTCCAAGACTAGTGAAATTATTCAACTGATACCAAAGAGTGAATCATCTGCTTCAATGCAAGATGTGATAATTATTGGCCATATAAGTCTGCACACTGCCGTTTTTTGGCACTACTGCAACAAAGCCTGTTTGGACAGCCCATCATCTCAGGAATGGTCTTTTGTGGGTGTGTTGATAACAAGGGAGCCTCATACTCTGTAAAGGGCCGTTCACACGGCTTACTTTGGGCACGGATTCCAGCCGTATTGCGCACCGTACTGCGCTGCAGTACGGCTGGATTCCGTCCCAGCCATTACTGTAATTCAAAGTTCTCATAGGGAACACGAATCCGCCGGGCGGGGAGAAAGTGACACGTTCATTATCCCGGCGGGATACGCACCGTGGATAATGAAAGTCTATGGGGCCGGGGAGCCCCGCCCCTTATTCAAGCCATAATTGCGGGCGAAATCCGTCCCACAATTACGGCTTGAATAAGTTGTGTGAACCGGGCCTAATCTGCTTGATACTGATCCACTAGAAGTAGCCAGTGAGCAATTACTTCTCTTGCAATGACTCTGTAGGAGAGCATAGACATCCTACAGTGTCTGTCTAATGTGTGTCTGTGTCCTCCAATTGAATATACTTCCACGTTCCTGGAAAATGAATGGCCAAACATGTACTCTGCCTCTACATTATACTATTTGGTAGTAACAGAAAGAGCTAAGCTCTCTCTATTTACTGTTCCAGTACTTCCTATAGCAATAGATGCTCAGCCATTACAGTATAAAAGGGTCCTATGTTCTAGTGATCATGGAGGTTCCTTCAGTTAGACCTCAATCAAGCTAACATTTATCACCTATCTCATGAATAAGTAATATTTGTTAATAGCCAGAATACCATTTAAATGAGCAGGACCATTATGTCTAATATTCTGCACATTAGGGGCGACATGTATGAATTTTGTTGCCCAAATGGCAATTTTATTGCGCAAATTAGTAGCCTAGAATGCGACTGAATTTATGAACCTGTTCTACTGTGGGTCATAGATTATGCACTTTCTAGCTCCAAAACGACAACTTAGTCTCAGGTAAACCACTTTTAACTTGGTCTGGTTGTTCCAGCAGTAATGCAGCAATTTTTGCCGTCCTCCAGTCATAAATGTGTAGAATCATACAGTTGTGCTGTGGCGCCTCCAGAACGCACCCACATCTTAGGCTCTGTCTACACTGCACAGAAAAACGTCCGTTTTTTCAGCGTTTTTCGTTTTCTAAAAACGCTGGAAAAACGACTGTAATCATCTCCCATAGACTTCTATTGTAAAAACATCCTGCTGTCTACTCTGAGCTTCTTTTTTCTGCTCGTTTTTTTTCACTAGTCGTATTTTGCAACATGTTCTAAAAAACGCCAGAGCCGGGCAGAAAATTTACTACAGGAGTCTATGTAAAGCGCCGGACGTTTTTTGGCGCGTTTTCGCGGCCTTTTTTTGCTACAATTTTTCAATGAAAACCATCCCAGGAGACCCAAGTTACACCTATAATGGGTGGTAACAAAGGTTAATCCTTATCAAATCTACATACAAGCGTCTGATGTGTCCTTGTCTGTACCTTTTGTAATAAAATGATCATGCTTTGGCCGCTAACGATTTTTGTGCAATTCATATTTTTTTCGTTAAAAATAAGTTTTTTACAGATTTGGCATCAGAATCAGTTTTTTTTTTTACAGATTTTGATGCTAAAATCCTTTTCTAAACATATTTTGGCGCTAATAAAATTATCTCGCTACTGACGCTGAAAATAAGTTTTTTACGGATATTGGCGCAAGAATCAATTTTTTTACGTTTTTTGGCACTAAAATAATTTTTTTTTACAGATTTTGCCGCTAATAACGTTATCTCGCCTCTGACGCCAAAAATACGTTTTTTTACGGATTTTGGCGCAAGAATCCGTTTTTTTACGTTTTTTTGGCACTAAAATTTTTTTTTTTACAGATTTTGGCGCTAATAACGTTATCTCGCATCTGACGGCAAAAATACGTTTTTTTACGGAATTTGGCACAAAAATCCTTTCTTTTACGTTTTTTTGGCACTAAAATAATTTTTTTTTACAGATTTTCCCGTTAATAAGTTATCCCCTTCTGATCCCAAAAAAAAACGTTTTTTTACGGATTTTCCCCCAAAAAACCTTTTTTGGCACTAAAATAATTTTTTTTACAGTTTTTTGGCGCAAATAACGTTATCCCCTTTGACCCTAAAAAATATTTTTTTTAATTGGAATTTGGCGCAATAATGGTTTTTGGGGTTTTTGGCGCAAAAACCCTTTTCCCCTTTACAGTTTTTTGATGCTAAAAATTATCTTGCTGTATGCAAAGATAAGTGGTATTTTGTGGATTTTGGGGCAAAATTTTAAATAAAGTAGTACACACAAAGGACAATGTGCTACAATGGCTAATGATCAAAGGAATGATACAAACTGCAATTTTCCCCTGTGGGTGTATTTTACATCCGAGGTTTTTTTTGGGCTCAAAAAAACAGAGCAAAGAGCTTAAAAAAAACGCTCCAAAAAACAAAAATGCCCCAAAAAAACTTGTTTTTTGAGGGTTTTACACAATGGACAGAAAACCATTTTCAAACCTTTTTAGAAATTTCGTTTCAGGTCTTTTTTTTTTCCAACTGCAGTGTGGGGCATAGCTTTTGGTCATTACAAAGTCCCGTAGGCCCCGGGCATAATGGCCTCATTTGGAATGCGCTTGCCCCAACATCTAGAGAACAGGGCTCGCCATTTTTGGGGTGAAAGGCACCCAAAAACAGGCCACCATACATACATTCCCATTGTTGGGACTTTCTTTTCTTTTTAAATTTTGTTTGACATTTGTATTCTCTGATTGTACCTTGTATTCCCTTAGGCAGATAATGTTGGCACTAAATCATAAAAGAATAGTCACAATCCAGTGCTGCTGAATTTCAAATGTTCAGGAAGGTGGGATAATATAAGATGACTAATTCAAAGTCTGACACCAATGCACCTGGTTTTTGAATAAACCCGAAAGGGTGTTGTTCCCTATGAATGAGTCTCTTTATGTGTATAGATAACCTGTCTGTGTGACATGCTTATGACTACTTCCTCCTTTACCTAACTCAAAGTGAAGATTATCCAACAAAAGTACAGGTCTTCTTGATACTAAACAAATTTTCCAGCTAAATAAAATATACTTTATTGTGCTTACTTTCTAATATACTCATAGTTGCCAACTTTTGAAAATGAAAAAGCAGGAGATTTTAGTGGGCTTTGCGGGAAAAATTTTCATGGGGACACGCCCCATCTTGTCGGTATGCCCGCCCCTTCAAAAAAAACACACCCACTCCCCCTAACTCATAACGGCTTTGGAAGAAAGCCAGTAATGCCCTTATAGCCAGGGAGTAAACCCCCATAACCAGGGAGTGCCCCTTTCAGGCCGGGAGTCCCCCTTTTTTAGCCAATAGATGCCCCCCTGTAGCCGGTAGGCCCAAAATTTTTTTGCCAGGTAGATGCCCCCCATAGTTAGCCAGGGAGGTGCCCCATTGTTAGACAGGTAGATCCCCCATTGTTAGCCAGGTAGGTGCCCCCCCCTTGTTACCCAGGTAGTGCCCCCATCTGTTAGCCAGGTAGTGCCCCCATTGTTTGCCAGGTAGTGCCCCCATTGTTTGCCAGGTAGATGTCCCTCTGTTGCCAGGTAGTGCCCCCATTGTTAGCCGGGTAGTGCCCCCATCTGTTAGCCAGGTAGTGCCCCCATCTGTGAGCCAGGTAGTGCCCCCATCTGTGAGCCAGGTAGTGCCCCATCTGTTAGCCAGGTAGTGCCCCCATCTTTAGCCAGGTAGTGCCCCCCTCTGTTAGCCAGGTAGTGCCCCCATCTGTTAGCCAGGTAGTGCCCCCTTTGTTGCCAGGTAGTGCCCCCATTGTTGCCAGGTGATGCCCCCATTGTTGCCATGTTGGTGCCCTCTCTGTTTGCCAGGTAGAGCCCCCCTAAAGCTAATAAAAATAAAATAATAAAATCCACTTACCTCACCAGGCTCCTGCAGCGCGGCCAGCTCCTGCACGATATCCTCAGCGGCGCAGGGGGAAGTGAGAGCAGCCGCGCGTCACTCCCTGGCAGCCGCGCGTCACTTCCCCTGCGCCGCTGACCTGTATGTACGGCGCACCCACCGGCGCCGGACATACAGGGGGGGGGAGGGAGGAGGGAGCGATCCCTCCTGCCTCCTCCCTGCACAGCGAGACCGCGGGCGGGTGAGCGGCCGCTGCGGCCGCTTCACCCGCCTGTAGGAGCGGTCCGGCGGCGCAAAAGTAGCGCACCAGTGCTACTCTTGCGCCGTGGTAATTTAAAGGACCCCCGCCGCTGCAGGCGGCGGGAGGAATGCCAACTCCCCCGGGAGGGCGGGAGGGGACCCCAAATAGCGGGACCCCCCCGCCAAAAACGGGAGAGTTGGCATGTATGAATATACTGTGCACTTAAAATCTATTTGAGACCTGTTCCCCAAATCTTTTCAGCTCCATTTCCAGCCTGTCCTAAGGAAGTGAGCTTCTCCATTTGTATCAGGCCATAATGGGGAAGGGCTGGCTTAATTAGAATAAGTCCACATGGCATGTTGTTTCAGTCGGTTTTTGAGACAGTTTTTCAGATTTTGAAGCTGTCTGAAAACCGACTGTCAATCATCCCCATAGACTTCAATAGCAAATCCAACCTGTAGTCTACACACCTCAGATTTTCTGACTGTCGGATTTCAAATCTGGGAATTTTTCTTTATGGTTTGCTTGTTTTTCCCTCCCCGTCTTCCAAGAGTGCTAACATTTTTCTCTGAGGGCCTTTTTTGTAGTTCAAGATCTACCATTAACTATATGGTAGTATATAATATACTGGGAAACAAAAAAATGTTTAGTATGTGGTGGAAAGTGGAAAAAAATGCAACTGTGCAATCTTTGGGGGGAGAATTTGGTCAACATATAAAAAAAAGAGGGCCCGTCACGCCAGTTTTAAGGTGCATTAAATGAGTGTATAGTGCAATGAATGAACCTGTCAAAAATCTGGTGTCTGGTATACCTTGCATAGTATAATTGATGCGCCTAATCTAGATGCATAGCATATCATTGTTAGCATACAGCCTACTTTAGGCGCATTCAAATATGTCATGCCTTGCGTATAATGCGCCTAGTTTTGGTGTATTTCAGTTCATTTATAAAGAGAACAGGGCATCAAAAGTTTTTTGGTGCAAAATACACCAAAAAAATGGTGCGGCCTTAATGGGACATGTCACTCTTTGTTTCTATGTGGTTTTTTATTCAGTATAAATGACATGCTATCTTTATTCTGCAAATGAGTTTGATTCCAGTGATACCACATTTTTATAGTTTTTGTGAAGTTTTAGTATTTTGAAGAAATAAAAACATGACTTATTTTTTAAATTTGTGCTGCACCACCATTTTCTATGAGCAACAACTTTTTCCTTTTTCCATCTATGGATCTGAGTGAGGGCTCACTTTTTTGTGAGCTGAAGTGTAGTTTTTATTGACATTATTTTTGGATACATCTGACTTTTGAATCACTTTTCATTCCAATTTTTTGGGAAAGCGAAATGACCAAAAAAACAAAGCAAAATAATTCTGGCATTGGGATTTTTTCTTCCCTGTTTACCTTACAGGATAAATTATATTATACCAATTAAATTAATAGGACTTTTACACACATAGCAATACCAGGTATGTGTAACTTTTTATTTTTGTATTATTTTATTTGTAAAATTGCAAAAGGGGGTATTTTTTATTTTAAAATCTTTTTTTCTTTTTCTTTTTTTTTTCTTTTTTACTTGCAGTCCCTCTAGGGTATTTGACCACTAGGTGGTGCCGTCACTTGTTTAGTATTCTGCAATAAAAAGATTGTAGAAAAGTGTAAGAATATGGCTATGCTAAAGCCTACCTATGGCAAGTATATAAAGTAGTAACTTTGGAGGGGGGGTTTCACCACCTATTAACAAGATACACAGTATAGTATAACAATGCTTATTGTATATGGGATTATTACATAGGAATTCATGTAGCACTCGAGGGATGTTTTGCTCCCTCCCAACCTCACGGCCGGTTGGCCTGGCCTGCTGTCTGTAAGCATGTATCTGTGCATTCAGTTTTCTGAGCTCTCTATGGTGGAGCTGTGAGATCACATGTGCTGTTGAAAGCTGGTGAGAGAAGGGCAGCATTAGGGGAATAAGGAGGTTTTCAGTGAGGAGGCTGCAGTGACTGTACAGTACAATCCTGTCAGTGCTGGATGCTGACCCTGTGCTGGATGTAACTATTGCTGGGTGCAGGGTCTTAGTTCTCCCTCTGTATACAGAGGCTGGGGATCTGAAATAGGTCACCTTCACAGTGCTGTATACTGAGCTCAAGCTATCACAGGAATGTATTGTGACCCTGCTGGGTACAGAGCATTATTCCCCTGCTTAGTATTGTGGTTAGTAATATCACAGCAGATGAACTCTACATTAGGACTGAATACTGACCCTGCGGTGTACAGGGCTTTACTTTCCCTGCTTCGTTTATGGTTTAGTGATCGATATATAACCTTTATTTCAGGGATATATTGTGACCCTGTACATGATATCAGCTTCCCCTTCCTCTACATGGAGTCTGGTCTTTACCTGATCTCTCTTTTAGCACTGGGGATACATATTTCATGGGGCATGCTGACTGTATAGTCTCTTTTACCACTGGGGATACATATTTCATGATGCATGCTTACTCTAGAGTCTCTTTTGTGCTGTGTATATTAACCCTGCTGAAGATGGTTGATAGGGGGTCCTTGAAGTTGGTGAATACTATTTTGGGGTTTCATCACGATGATGGTCACCATGGTTTGGTCTGGCGTCTATGGTGAGGCTCAGGCAGGGTGCAGTTCCGGCGAGCCAATGGTTAAATTTGCCAGTCAGGAGCCGCGCCAGACATGCAGAGAGAGCATCGGTGGAGTCTGTGGGGCTTGGTACGGCGAGGTCCCAATGTGGGCCGGACGCCCTTCAGCGGGCGGCACGGGGCTGGCCCTGCAGCATCAAGAGACCCTAGAAGTTGCAGCGGACGTGCACCAGGACAGGGGAAAAGGGCAGCAGGGCTCTGGTACTGGCAATGGTGGTTTTATGGTACCTCTGACCCAGGGGTTTGAAAGGGGGCTGGGGGTTTAAGTGTTCAGAGCATTGATATAAGGTGCCAGATCTCTGTAGCTTCAAGGACCTCCTTCCCCTTCAGTTTGCATACTTAGGCCTCGTTCACACGGCTTATTTGGGGACAGATTGGCGCCGTACTCCGCGCCGGATTTGCGCTTCAGTACGGCGCCAATCTGTCCCTGTCATTACGGTAATCCACTGCTCTCATGAGAACAGGGGAATCCGTCGCTCCTCCCCGCTCGGCAAATCCGCCGCGGGGGGAGAAAGTGACATGCACATTATTTACGGCGGGGACGCGCCGTAAACAATGCATTGTCTAGGGGGGACGGGAGCGGCGCCCCCGCCGCGCCCCGGGGCCCCGCCCCCGCCCCCGCCCTTATTCACGACGGATTTGTGAGCTAATACGGCTCACAAATCCGTCGGGAATAAGCCGTGTAAAACACGGCCTAACCCTGCTGTACCCAGGCTTTTGGGGGGGGGGGGGTCTTTGTAGTTGATTTTGGAGTGTTTAACTTCAGTGTTTTGGGGGGTTTCATCACGGGGATGGTCCCCCCTCCCCCGTAATTTTGGAGTGGTCTGGTGAGTATGGGGAGGCTCGTGCTGGGTGGTGTCCCGGCGAGCTGCTGGTTAACATTGCCACACTGGTGGTTTCTGGTGCCTCTGAGCCAGTGGTGGAATCGGCTATGGGTAAGTAGTTCAGAGCATTGATATAAATCGCCTGATCTTTTTTTTTTTTTTTAGCTTCAAAGACCCCCTGCCTCTTCAGTTTTGCATACTAATCCTTTTGTACTAAGGTTCTTAGGAAGTCCTTGGAGTGGGTGTTTAAATTAGGGGATGGACCCCCACATTTGGTTTTGGTCTGGCGACTATGGTGAGGCTCCAAGAGCTGGAAATGGTTTTCAGTTCCTTACAAATAAATAAAAAAAAAATTATTAAAAAAAAATAAAAATAAAAAAAAAAATATATATACAAATAAGTAAATTGGGGTGAGGGAGTCATATGGGTATGATTCCCTCAGGGATTAATTGTTTTTGAAGAGAACTGGCGAAGGTGGGCTCTTCCAGGGTGTTATCCTTGGAGAGCAAAAAACGGTTGAGACAGCATCTGGCTTTTTGGGCCTCTGAGCCAGTGGAGTACGCCTGGGGGTAATGGTGTTTTTCCCTTCGGGGTTTGGTCGCCGGGTCTCTTTGCACCACGATTGTGGTTTATGTTTGATGCGATCTGGCGAGGTGGGCTCTTCCAGGGTGTTATCCCTGAAGAGCAAAAAATGGTTGAGCCAGCATGGCTGGTTTTTCGGGCCTCCGAGCCGGTGGAGTATGGCTGGGGGTTATGGTGTTTTGTCCAACCCTTAGGGGTTCTTGGTTGCCATGTCGCTTAGTACCATGATTGGGGTTTATGATGCCTCGGAGCCAGCTGGGGGTAACTGGTTCAGAGTACTGATGTATGTCGCCAGATTTTTAGCCTCCTTCCCTTTTAGGGTGACAAAAAAGAGGAGGATTTACATGGTTCTTATTTGATTTTACCATTATTCTAGTTGGAATCATCAAAGATAGAGTCACGGGGCTCTGCTTATACTACTGATCAGCAGTTACTAATTATTACTTAGATATGGCACAGTTTTATATAGATATTTGCTAAGTTGTTGGTTTTAACATCTTAGTATGCTTTCAATTGGGATTTGTTAAAATCATATGTGAATTTATGGTTCCTTGAGGTTGCTCACATTTTAGCCAATGACAATGATCATCTTGGGTATGGCTTCCTGATGGGTAGTTGTGATACTTGGGGGTAGGGTCCTCCTGTGATGGTGAGGAACGAACATTGCAGTTATGTCTCTCTACCCTCTCTCCGTTTTTTCTGTAAAGCTTATGATGATACAACTCTCCCCTTATATACCTCAAATATCTCATACTTGTATAAAAAAAATAAAAATAAAAAAAAAGATTCAATCTGTAGTCTGGCGCTGGGAACAATGAATTAAAGTGATGAGAAGCTTCAAGGACCCATTTTTGGCTGACACATAATTTGGACAAAGAGGTTGTCTATTATTGTTGTGTATGCTCATGCTGCTCTCATGGTTTTCACTAGGCCAAGGCTGTCAGCTATCATATACTGTAGAGGCTTGTATCGGCTATACAGCTCTGTAACCAATCAGAAGAACAGGTAGCATCAAGATGGTGCTGGCCTACGTCTAGTAATGCAATCGATTTCCAGGAACAGAATGGCATCCTGACTGCGCCATGTCATTCAGCGAGTGTGGACGTCAAGAGAGTAACAGCAAGCAAATGTGTACCACAATGGGACGACGCTGTTTATTTGGGGGATTGCTCCCCAGAACAACGTGTGGGTCCCTCTCAATGGGGTCCTTTAGTCTGGGGATAATGGCCGGGGGCAGGAGAGGAATTGGAAGGCCCTTGAGTTCAATCTGCGTGGCTAGGGTTGAAGGTTATGAGTAGTGTTGAGCGATTTTTATCGACAAAGTTGAAATCGGCAAGGTTTTTATGGTTATCGAAATTTCCAGATCATGCGATAATTAAGGTTAAAATCTGAGCATCATCTATTAAAAATCGCGCCTTTTTCGGCGCTTCTGTAATTTTGGCGGCCAGCAAATCAGATTACAGAATAGAGCGGGGGTGACATGTGTGTGCGACGTCAGGGCTGGGGTGTGTATGGTTGCGAGTGGCTGGGAAAAAACACATGACCTCGTTTTACATAGAACAGCGTTTCCTGTTTCAGCCTCAGTGTCTCTCAGCGTCTCATAGGGAAAGGACCTGCGCTCTGTCTGTGGCCAAACAGCTCAGCGAAATTAGTCTATTTCTGCACAGAGAAACCTTTACTATTAGCTGTGATCTGTCCAATTTAGTTAGATTAGAGATTTGAAGAAATTTTGTGTTAGTAG